>JBAMBQ010005132.1:0-31481 GCA_037044495.1 Stegana nigrithorax | reverse complement strand
TAGTCGTCGACGCTTGGCCAAAAACGGCTTGGCGTTTTCTTCTTCTGTTTTTGTTTGTTGACTTTAAATATGTGTTTGTTGTTATTATTGCTGTTATTGTTGTCATTGTTGTCATTGTTGCTGTTTTATTTGCTTGCTTACTTTCCCATTTCATCTTATTGGCTTTTATGCGAGTGGGTTACATTAAACAAGTTTGTTTGTTAGCTTAGGTCGCGTATGTAAAGTATGGAAATTTATTTTGATGTTTGAAACAAATCAACGTCAAAGCCGAAACTCACACAAAAGTCAGCAAATGAATAAACTAAACAAAACAAAACAAAACAAAACAAAAAGCAAAAACACAATTATTATTGTTGCATTTACATGAGCACGTACATATGTATGTGCATATGTACGTTTGTATGTTTGTATGTTTGCATCTTTGCATGCATGTATGTATGTCGGCCAGTTTGCTTGTTTTAAACAATGAAAACATCTCATTTGTAACATTTACTTTATCATACTTGACGTCGACACTGACTATTGCGGTTTCGCCTTGGGGCAACGCGGCGAATGAGTCACATAATTGTTTACTCTTTTTCTTTTTTTTATTTTATTTTTTTTTCATTTTTTCTGATTCGTTTTATTTTTCAAGTGCGTAAGTAAAACGCGTGCTCATAAAACAAAACAAAAAAAAAATAGCGGTTATTCTCAGTAGGTTTAAGTTTAGATCGTTTATTGATTTGTGAGACCAATTTATATTTATTACATATAATTATTTATATGTATTCCACGAAAATGATTAAAAAAGTCAACATATAGCATAACTCAGACAGGAATTACACCCATCCAATTCTCAACTATCTAACTTGGGTCAAAGCCCGCCGGCCAGGCTTTCACATGCGACACGAAACTCATTTGTGGTTATCAGTGATCGATGAATTTAACTGTTGTGAAAGTCATGAAGACAATTTGCTATGGAATGTTCAACCTACACACACAACACTGGCAATTTTTTTTTTTTTTTTTTTTTAGTATAAGCTATTAACATCGCATTCATATGAAGTCAATAGCCAAGACTAATATGTCCATTCTAGCCCATTTTATTGCCAATGACAATGTGCGGCCGAGCTTTTGTGATCAATTCATAAAAAATTTACATATGAAAAAATGAATATCGCATTTAAAAACCGTAGCACAACGAAAATGTTGCTGCGATCGTCTCATCTACAACAACTGCATGAAAACTGGCAATGTTCTCATTTTAGTATTTTTTTTTCAATTTTCAATTTTCGTTTTTCCTCTGACCGTCGACCGTCGGCTGCGCCTCGTATGTAAAGTGCACGTACAAAACTAGGTCAGCCACCAAAAGCTGAGCGTTAAACTGAATGCAACGCCGGGGGGAGCTGACTTCGTTTAACTTGGGGGAAACGTTGGTGAATTGGCGACGAAACACATTCAAGCGTATATTTGGTGCAATCGACATTTTTTAATGCGGTTACCTATGCTTCATCTTGTTTATCATCATCACATACGACATACGTACATACGTATGATGCGCTGCTTATTGTTGCTGCCGTTGTTGTTGTTGTTGTGGCTGTTGTTGTTGTTGTTGCTGTTACTGTTGCTGTTGATGGTGACACAATTTCCACTCAATGACTACCGGTGAAAATTCTATGTGCGTTCGTACGTTTCAAACTAGTTTTGCAGCGCAGCGAAACATTGTAGCCAACGCGATGCGTCTTTAATTGAAAGCAAGCGAAATGCTGATCCCCAACGTCATGTATCACTTTTCGCTATGGCACGAGCAGCAGCACCGGCACCAGCAGCACCAGCAGCAGCAGCAGCAGCAGTGGCAGTGTCAGTGGCAGAGCCAGTAACCACAGCCAGAAAACAAAACAAGAAATAAATAAAGAAAACAACAACAACAAAGAAACAGCTACACTGATTACAACAAACACCTGCTCATTAACAGCAAGCCAGTGACCGCAATCATCGGAATGACTATGGCACACACAGTACAATATAAAGTAAAGCATAAACAGCACAAAGTGCGAATGAGCGGCTACTAAATGAGTGTTTGAGCTTTAGAATGATTGCATGAACGATGAATGATTGCACAAACGAAATGCACTTCAGCTGAGAAAGTGTTGCAGCCGAGTTAAAAGCATTTGCACGGGATTTAACAAAATATTCACCTCAAAATGATTGGTGAATAATTCTCACTGTGCAGTGTTTACGATTTGACCCAATTTTCGATTGCATGAGTGTGAGTGAAATAAGTAATGAAATTTAGACCATTTCGGAATTAGGGTCAACAGCAAAGTAAAGCTAAAATTATTTCAACTAAAGTTAAACAAATCATTTACACGGCAAAAATTCAAACGTTTTTTTTTTCGTTTTTTTGTTTTTTAAATATTTAACTAAGCAAAAGCAGAAGACGTGACGAAAACAATTCTCTTCCATTTTTTTGAATCTGAAATCGACTGAAGACAGATCTAAAATCGTGTTCGTGTGATCAAGAGCATTTGCTGTTTTGATCAAGCTTATCCAACAAATAAAATATGTTTCGTCTACTATAACGATTATTAATGAATTTCTCAGAATGCACATAGATTTATTGAGGGAGATTTCCCTGGAAACAATTGGTCAGACCATGTTATAGGCAATATGACTTTGCCATTTATGTATTCCGTATTGAGTAAAAATTTAAATGAGTTTTCCTACATTTTTATTGACTATTGTCGTTTTATGGCAGCCGCCCTTTCGAACACGTAACCTTGCGACCCACGCATTAACATTGTGTCTTTTTATATAGTTGATTTTATTGAGCCGTGGGAAATTTCACACGCCAAGCTTTAAAACTGCAACCGAAGACGCTGATGATGGTTTAGGCATCACATAAAGTCTAAACAAAATGCAAAACTTGTTTTTCGAAATTAATTAGCAGATCAAATGGAGGACAAACGACTAACTGAAAAAAACCAAAGAAAACAACAAGAAGAAATTAAAAAAAGAAACAATGTTTATCTGTATTTTTCTTTTTCGGCTTGTGCCAGTTACGTTATTTGTAAATGAATTCATCAAACAAATGACTACACAAGGGTGCATATTTTCATATACTCGTACCATAATCACTTGTCGATTTGTGTAGTTGGGCAGTTGAGAAACTTCGACAAACAAACGAACCATGAACAAAAACTGAAGTAAGCCAAGTACTTAATTATCGATGAAAGTGTAAAGAAAACAAAACAAAAAAAAAAAAAAACAACAACTAAAGAGCAAAAAAAAAGTTAAATAAACGTTGGCAATGTGTTGCTTTTGTTGTTTATTGATAAGTTTTTAAACTTAGCAGCAGGCGTTGATATTATTGCTATCAGTATATTTGTTGTTATTGTTGTTGTTATTTTTCTACACGCAACATTCAGCGAATTGGGCGCGGCGCCGGCGGCCATTTAAGTTTTCTTTGAATTCTTAGCACTTTGAAATTGCCAATTTATTTACCGCAGCCAACAACAGCAAGATTACTAAGGTGCAAGGTGCTGCAGGAGTATATAAAATATATGCAATGGCCATATACTCGTAATAGCATTTCACAAAACCGTAAAAATTACACGCTGTTATGTATACATACATGTATGTGCAGGCTTATGTACACATACATACACATATGTAGATATGTAATAAATGTTAGGTAGCGTGGTTATTGGGAAATGTGACGCATCGTTAATCGTTGGCATTTGAGGGCGCATGGGGAACATTGCTTACCTGAGTCTTTTGCCTTAATAACATCAAGTATTTGCAGTTTTATAATGCGCTGCAAATATGCATCGATGTGAGTCATCAACTCGTTTGTATACATTTTCACCATAATAGAAACAAGCGTAAAAACAGTTAACACACGCGAGCATTCAGCACTCAAGTCAAGAATTTATAAATTCTTAATAAAAAAAAAAACAAAACAAAAATGAATAACAATGTACAATAATTTTGCTTTGTTTTGATTTTAAAGCATTTTTCAGAATTTTCAATTTTATTGCGTATTTGAAGACTCCACAGCACAGCACAGCACAGCACAGTACGTACGCTTACGAAGAAACTCGAGCACTGAACGCTTTGGACAACAAAACGTTTTCTTGAAACCTTATCAGCAAAGCGACGTCGTCAGCGGTGCCGCGCTTATCATGTTGTACAAAGCTAAGAGTTTTGTTTACTGAAAAACTTATATGGATCGCAATTAAAACGAAGACTCGGTCTATTAGCCGCACTAGGAACAGTAAGCAATTACACATAGAAAAGTCTGGCTTTGCCTCCAGCAGATGTGTAAGCTTGACTTGTAAGCTCAATTTACCTTTGTAGTAAATCCAGTGCGAACAACTCTTCAACGACTTCGAAAAGCGATAAATTTCACAATGTGTTTGTACAAACTGTTTACTTATTAGAAAAACCATATGGATTGTGCGAGCAGTTTAATCTGAATCGTGAATCACAGCACTTTGACACAACTGGCAATTCAAGGCGCCAGTCAGCAAATCAATTTTGCCTTTTAAACGCCTCTGACTAGGGGTCGGTCTCGTAGATAAGCGTTTCATTCAATCGCAATTTTCTTCGACTGTTCAATCTTCGATAAACGGTTTTATTAGCCAAATGCAAACGGTTACATAACGTTGCTGTGATTGTCTAGCGGCTGATGCACAGTTGTTTTTTACGATATACTGCTGTTATAGATGTTCTTGTTGTTGTTGTTGTTGTTGTTGTTGCCTTTCTTCGCTTACGAACGAAAGGCAAATAGGAAAAAGCAACGGGGCAGCCACATTTATTAATAATACTAGACTCGAGTGACTTCATTGTTAAAGCGAATGTTGAGAAAACAGAACGTGCTCATTGAATTGTGTAAAAGTTCAAAGAAAAAAAAAAAAAATAAGAAAAAAATTAAAAAGTATTAACGTTAACATTCAAAATTTATATCGAGAAGTCAATATAAAATTTGTTGACATGACTTCTCGCAGTCATTTAGCTGTGAGTCTTTTAATTCTTGTTAGTTCCTAGCACCGAGTATCAGATAAATCACACGAAAATCACGAAATTGACTTGTTTGACAGTCCAGGATTTCCATTTCAGCGCTCAGAGAACACCAGAAATAAATAAAAATTAAAGTGGCTAAATGTGACGGTGTGCGATGCGATGCGGTGCGGGGCGGTGCGGTGAGCGGCCAAAATATTTGTTTATTTGATTTTTCAGTTGGTTTGTTAATGTTAAAACGTGTTTCTTGTTGTTGCTCTGGCATTGTATTCAGGAAGCTAAAGAAGAACATACAACATAGAATTAACAACAACAAACAAGTGGGCAACATAAATAAAGTTGTCATTGGTGTATTTGTGCTCTGCTATTTTATTTGTTTTCTTTCATTCTGTTAATTTGTTGTAGCTGCATCTAATGTTGTTTTGGTTGCGTCTGGCGTCTGGGGCTCTGTTGCAACTTGAATCATTTCTCTTTGTGCAAGCCTCAAATCATTGACCCAAAAAGTCATTTTAACTCCTGAACCAAATATTGCTTAATAATAAAAAATAAATAAATCTCAATAAGCATTTTGACGAAATTTATTTGAATCACACCAGGGCGACTTTCATTTCTTTATTTTTGTTTTTGTTATTTGTTATTTTTTTTTTGTTTTTGTTTTTGTTTTGGTTGCCTTATGTCGTGTTATGCTTTTTGTTTGAACTCAAGTTAATTGCACATGGCTGCTGCCTTTTCACGATAGAAAAGTTAAGTAAATTGTCGTTAATGAGCGTCAAAGCGGTAATTCAACCAACTTTATATTACAAAAACAAATATTCGAGTGTAGAAAGTGTCAATAAGAAAAGCAAAAAATTAATGAGTAGCTGCAAAAATGTTTACTTAACTGCCGTCGCGTCGAGTCGTGTGTGTCAGCAGGGTTTCCTAACTTTGCTCGCTGCATACGACAAGCATCTGTGTAACCAACAGCATGGAGGCAGAAAATTCAACAGACGTAACTAAGAGGACTAAAAATTGCTGTTGTCGTTGCACTCAAATCAAATTAAAAAACTAAATACCATATGCACTACGACAAACGTAGTTTTTTTTTTTTGTGATTAATAAACAAACAACAAAAATAAGAAGAAAGATGCAGTGCAGAATATATAAAAAAAACAAGCAATTTGAAAACCGGTTGGTCGACCTAGCCAGCAGACGCAATCTGTCTCGCATTGGCTTTGGGCCGCTCTGCTGCTGTCTTGCTTTCGCTTACATTTAAGCCATTGAACGGGCGCATAGCATCCTCTGCGCAGCGGAAGTCGCTTCGGGCACAATAGAGATCATCAAATTATATGCTTAAAACTGTATTAGCGACAACATCGACAGGTGAATGGCTTGAATGGCTACTGCAACGATTGCAGCGGAATGGTTCTGCACTGAATACTTTTCTGACAGTTTTCGTGCAAGATCAAATCTCTATGGAGCAAAAGACAAATAATGTTGTAAATATTTTTAACAAATTTGAATAATATTTTACGTATGTACATATATACATATTTGTTTATAGTGCAAATTATTATGATTGATTTTAGCAATGTTTTTTTTTGTCTGACTTTTTCATGGCATTATAACTCATTCACGCATTTTGTTGCGGTTCGGTTGAGTTATTTGCCGCAGTTTTTTTTATGATGATATTTCTAATTGAGCGCAGTTGAAGCATAAACTTCGTTCGAGTATTTCCGGCTGTTTATTTCGTTTCCAACTGAAGCGAAGCGTAGCTTTGTGGATAATTGGAATTTCTAAAATTACGAGTTCGCATTTGATCTGATAAGAAGCATATTTATACAAAGCAGTGACACGCATTGCTAATTGATATATTTTTGTATATATTTATGTATATAAACAAATGCTAGGGCGGATAAAGCATAGTGAACTTTTGCGTATAATTGCAAAAAAAAACCAAAAAATCTTTTGCGATTACTAACAATATATGTAAGTAAAACTACACATGGTAGACGTAAATTTACAATTAGGTTTTTAGCAAAGTCCATATGAACAATTGTAAGAAGACCAAAAGTAAACAAACATTTAGGAGGCCCAGGTGAGTTGGCTATCTATCTATTTAAGTTAGCGTAGTCTGACACCAACTCTGTTGGTTGGTTGGTTGGTTGGTCTGGTTTCACTGTACATAAGTAGATATTGCATTTCTCCGCTGGCATTGAGTCATGTCGAACATGCATATTGGCCGTCGTGAGTTTGCATACGCGCAATGGGGATTCAATTGTTTTTAATCAACTTCAACTGTGATTAATAAAAACATTTCATATTAATGTACATGAGCGGACAATTATGTTTGCTTTTAATCAATAACATGCATACGTGTATGTAGTATTATTTATTTAAATAAGACGCAATACATGCAATTTTTTATTGTGTTTAAACGAACTGTTAGGCAAGTTTTACTTATATGCAATTTGTTTTATTAAGGCAATTAGGTTTTCTGTGGCTCAATTAAGACTTTCATTCAAGGTTGCTTCAGAGTGTTGTTACAGAAAAAAGCAAGCAACAATATCAGAGAAATGTTAGCTATGCTCCCATGCATAATATATACCACATAATTTACGTGTGCTTATAAATAATAACAAAGTTACTCTTTAATATATACATAGCGCTTTAAATAACATTCATATGGGACTAAATGGCAACCATTGCACAAATAACTTGCGTACTTTGAGCCTGCACCTTACACAGTTGATGTAAAACCGTGTGCCACCATGTTAGAAATCGTCTGCACTCCGGTGTGAGTGGCGATAAATAAAAAAAAAAGTATTTACGCAAACACACCAAAGGCAAAGGAGAGCTAAAAAAAAAGTTCACGAGAGCTGAAAACTGTGAATAGCAGAGAGTAAAGGATAAACAAGAACTAAATGCGTGTGTGTTTGTGTGCGTGCTTGCGTGTTTCAAATTTTACAACCAAGTTAGGAGAGCGCGGTGCGGTGGCGTAAGGCAGGTAACGTCGAAATGCACTTTTGTCATTATGCTTTGACGGAAGTTGCACGAAAGTTTAAGTTTAAGATGAGCATTGGCAGTGAGTTGTTTGCTGCAGTCGGGTGGCGCATTTTTTTCGCATGAAGCCGAAAAAAAGGGTTTATTTTTACGAAAACTGCAGATGATTTTATCTTTGCTTCTTCTCTTCTTTTGATATTTCGTTTGTTGTTGTTGTTGTTGTTGTTTTTTTTTTTTTAACTTGCATTTACTTTTCACTTACTCACCGTTTAAATCCTTTGTCAACTGGGAACGCGTCGACATTTTGTCACCAAATTTGTGCGGAATTTTTGCGGCGAAAGTTTACAACGACGAATCGGAGACAGCAGTAAAAATGGAGTCAAACAGGAATTACCAGCGCGGACGACGACTTTAAAGTTGAAGAAGGGCCGCCGTCTACCTCACTGCTGCCTTTATGGCTCCAAATAGAATTGGCTTTGGATGCTGTAGAAGCTGCCGATAAAAGACTCGCTTGACTTGGATCTGTCGCCACCTATTTTGGCTGTTAAACGGCCTTGCTTCGAGCACCTTTGCTACGCGTTCTTAAATCCTGACACGCCTCGCCTTGCAACGTAAAACTGGATTTTTCCTGATTATGTTTTCTTTTCTGCTGCAGCGTTCTTATTGGCGGTTTGCTTTGTTTTCTTTGTGTTAATTTTTGGTAACTTTAAACATTTTCACCGTTTGCCACTTTTTTTAGACAAAAATTCGAAGCGTACAGAAAGAAAATTCAGCAAAACATTTTGGTTTATACGATTTCCACCCTCACGCAACGCACAAATTCTCACGAATTTTTTTCAATAATCACCTTGCCGAATTTTCAATAAAACCTAATTTTAACTTTATGCTTATTAATAACTTATGGGCCTCATTTAAAATTATTTAATTTCTTAAATTTATGCTGAACACAATTTTGCGAATATTTTTGCCGCAATATGCAAAAAAAAAAACTATAGAAACAGCATCAATAAACACATTCGCAGATAGCGATGAACACTACGCTTCGTACGCGTTTTGCACAATAATCATTTAATAAACAATTTTTGCAAATGAATAATATTTTCTAATTTTTAGCAACTTTCTTTCGAGCTTGTAACGAACCAAACTCATATAACTTCCCCACTGCAAAACCAAACGAATACTAATTGTTTTCTACAGCGTGGGGTTACCAAGTTGCATGATACCTGGATATCATCCCAAGCCAAAATAACTCTAGAATTGCACTAGTGGCAACACTTATCACATTTAACTAAACACATCCAAGTGACATTCGATTTTCGATAACTCGTAACAGACCGTAAATTAGCATTCTTAGCAAGTTATTTGTTTTACTAAGTTTATCGTAACGACATGTCGTAATTAAGCCGGTTTTAGCGATGTTTTATGACAAGAGTTATATGAAATCGGAATTCTGTTTTTCCTAGAAATTGAATCAGTTCATCTTATTCTAAATTTTATTCTGTCGCTCACATTTACATTTGATGTAATTTAATGACATGCCGCGCTTTTGATGCGTTCAAAACAATCATTTCGTCATGCTGTTTACACATTTTTATTGCACGATCTCTTTTGTTTGAAAATAGTGCACTGCATAACACAAATTTATAAATAATACAATTCATTGAATTCATTATCAAGTCGAATTGTGAGAGCGAGATACAAGTCTTTAGGGTTCCGATCAACAATAAATTGCTGATTGTTACAATACTTTGGAAACCATGCTAAAAAATAAGCTTTACAACAGATGAATGATGAAAATTTTAGCTTTTTCCTGACGGTTTACAAAAACAAATTACTCGCAGCGACTAGCCGTCAACAGACGCTGGTTAGTAAGTCAGTCGACAATCGACATTTGAGTGTTTTCCACACGCATAATGGCAAGTTTAAGCAGTTTGCACAGGTTAATTAAGGCACAGAAACTATTGCTGCCTATAAGTAAGTAGAACTTTATTTATTAGTGTCCTGTTTAGTGTCAAAGTATGTTTTGTGAACGGGGTTCAGAAATTCTTAAGCATTACGAAAGCATTGTTGGTGTGTTCAATTGAGCATGAGAGAGTTGACATAAACAGCTGTTTCAAAATCCTCTCGCAAGCGTTAGCACAACTGCCGCAAGAATTTCACAAAAAAAAAAATAAATTATTGAATATACACTACGAATATGGAACCGTTAGATAATATTACGGATCCTGCAAGGAATCTGGCTAAGCTTATCAAGCAATTGATTATAGAGAAGGCCTATGATGGCGTCGAAATGCTGCTTGTCAAAAGCAAGGAGGCAGCTAAGAATCTGCAGTATATGCCGGGCATTGCAATGGAACTTTTCAATGACGTCTGCCAGGTACATCTGAATGAAAAAACAAATCGCCAACAACCGGAGCTATACAGCTGCGTCGAGGAGCTACTTAAAATCATTGCAATGCATGCGCCCCTGCAGGAGCTGCTAATTGAACTCATGGAGCAAATCGAAGAAAATAGAACTGAATGCGTATTTACATCACTCTTGCATGCACTACAGTTGCTACTGCTGCGTCAGGGGGAGGCCAAGCCAAGTGCAATAGAATGGGGTCTGCACTCAGTAATTACACGGCTGCGAGAATTTCCAGTGCCCAGGTACCTCAGTGAAGGATACGACAAGGAGGAGGCACGCCTGCTAGAACAAGATCCGCAGGTGCAGTCGTTGTTGACACACCACATCCTGGTAAGCTACTTCTACGAGCCGCTGCTGGCCGACATTGTTGCAAAGGACAAACGCACGGAGGCAGACGTTTTTCGTGACTGCAGCAGCAACAGACGCAATGTATTTTGTTGTTTCTTCGTCCAACTATTGGGTAGGCCACTGGCCTTACTCGATCTCAGCTGTGAAAAAGACACGCTAACCAATTCGTATGTGCTACAACGCGTCCAAAATCTGTCCAATGCAGTGACACAATGCATAGTCGATCCTTACTATTTACTTAGCGTAGTGGAGCAGCGTAAACGCTGGCGACGCCGTCTCAATGCCAGGAAAGGTGTTTTCGAAATGAGCTGCAACAACATCTTTTATATCGAAGCAAAGATGCCGCTTTATGCGCTCGGCATCTATTACCATGCACTATTCGTTGGCAATTCAATGCCGGCCACAGCACCCCAGATATATGCGCCTCTCTACCTGTTCGAGTCCGGCCTCTATCTGGCCGCCGAACTCTTTGAGCAGAGCGAACCGCCACTGCAGCACTGTGGTCTGCGTCTGATAAAACACCTCTTAGAGCGCCAGTCGGCCTTTGGCGAGATACCCAGCGATGCACTGCAACTTGATATATACAAGATATTCTGCGGCGAATTGTGCGAATTGGTCGGCTTTTCGGCACAAATCTCACTACGGCAACTAAGCCTGCAGGTGCTCAAAGCATACATATACGCTTTCGATAACGAAGGAAAATATCTGATACTTAAGAACTTACTGAGTAAGGTGCGGCACAATGGGTTACTTGGCTATCTGTGTTCCATCTACAAAGATCTGGTGGCAAATGCCATTTTCACTGCCGGTCCACTGCCAGACATATACTGCGGTGAGAAGTTTCGTTCTTTGCTGCTCATGAGCGTGAGAGCGCTGCCAAAGGCAGTCGAAACGGATCTCATAGAGCACAGCGATCGTATTATAAATGCGTTGAACATTGTGCGTTTCTTTGCCATTGCGGACAAACAGAATCGCACCGGGTTCTGGCATTGCATCGAGGAAATACAACGCATATTGCTGACGCCGCTGCGCACTGCACTGGACTTTTCACTGGCACACTACAAAGCGGACATTAAGCGCATGGATACCGGCCAATTTGACCCAGAGTTGGAGGCTAAACAGATGAAGGAAAGCTTAAACGTTTTGCAGCTGCAGATGCAGAACAAGAAAGACCCTAATGCAAAGATGAATTTCGATATGAGTCTCAAAGAAAGACGGGAAGTTTTGTCGTTTTCCATTATGAGTGTGGAGTCCATTATGTCGCTGCTGGCGCGTACCAACGAAGTAGTCGAGCTGGCTGCCAAGCAGATTAAACTCCAATGAAATTCACTACAGCCTGAAGACGGCGGTTTTTCTATTTTTATAAAAGAAAGAAATGTTTTTAAAACATAAAAAATTGAAAGAAAAAAAAAACAAAAAAAAAACAAAGCGAAAACTTGAAAAATAAAATAAAATAATAAAGAAGCGAGTTAAAAGACAAAATTATTGTTTTCTAGATTTGTGCTGCGGCAGATTTCACAATTTGTAGGTTCAAATGTTAATTGCGCTAATTAATTGCGCACAAACTAACGAACTCTAAACACCTTTGCTTTCTGTGACCGAGTTTCGTAAATTCCCCGCCAGCTTCCTAATTACAAAAACAAAAACACGTTATTCTTATTCATTTCAGCTGCGCACAAACGTCTTCTGCTGGCTACTAGTCAAGCCACCAGGACGCTGTTTACAGACGACTCAAATGCCGCCCATATGCCGAGAACACACATCCAAATGAGAGTATCCCAAAGACACTATGCGGACAAGTCGACAGAGAGCTTGGACGAGTTCCGTAAGCGAGAGGAGCAACGTGAACGCGATGCCACCGCAGCAGCTGAAAACGCTGAGCGTAAACAGCAGGACGGCAAATCGCAGGAAGCTGCCGACGAAGAGGCTGCAAAACGCGCCAAGATCGATTCATTACGCATACGCATACTGGATGCTGCTCTGACGCATGTGCCGCGCCTGGGCTGGACACGCGAGGCGATCGTATGCGGCGCCGAGGAGATTGGCCTGCCGAGCACGTTGCACGGCATGTTTCCAGAGGGAGGCTTTGCACTGGTCTCGCACTTCAATCGCAAGTGCAACGAAGAATTGGTATTGCAGCTGCAGCAGCAAACCGACAATGGCCAAAAGCAAGCCACAGACAATCCATTGGAGTTTCTGGTGCAAGCAGTGCGCCAGCGCATGGAGATGATTCTGCCGTACAAGGCGCAATGGCCGCAAGCTCTGGCGCTCATCGCAATGCCACAGAACGCGTCAACGGCGCTGGCGCAGGTTTTGACGCTGGTCGACGATATTTGTTACTATTCGGGGGATCGTTCCGTCGATGTGAGTCTTTGGCTGTTGTGCTTCGGCAGTCAGTGGAAACACAATTGACTTTATTGAAAATTCTATTCGCTTATAGTTTGGCTGGTATACACGACGCATTGGCCTGGCAACGATTCTGAAGATGACGGAACTGTATATGCTGCAAGACTCGTCGCCGCAACATGCAAAGACGTGGGAGTTTCTCAAAAATCGCATGGAAGAGGCGGTACAACTGCAAATGGTGCTGGCGCAGTCAGAGGGCATGACGCACACATTTCAACGTTCCTTCAATTCGGCCTTCGTGACGGTTCGTTAAATGAGTTCATGATTTTCAATAGTGTAATTAATTCTATTGTTCTTACCTTCTTCTTCTTCTTCTTTACGGCTTAGGCACGCAATATTCTTGGCCTGGGCTACAGCCGAAACTAACCAAAACTGTGAACAACGATAGAGATAGGTAATTGAGGAGACTTGGCGCTACTTGTTTTATTTTTGTTTAATTATTGAGTAATTAACTATACGATAGCAGTTAAGACGTACGATCGCCTGGGAATTACATTATAATCGTTTGCAATACAATATAATAATTTTTTAAAAACTGATTGGTTTTCTTAAAAATAAATGTTCTGTTAGAACCTTGTTCTGATAAATGTTAAACACTGTGATAGAAGTTATAAAACGAACAAACAAAAATAAGTTTTTGGAATGAAAAAGACTTCGTGTCATTGAATTATAAATTTTTATTTGAATATTTAATTGCATATGGATTTTCCAGCCTTAAACTGCAATTCACGAAATAAGTTTTGTTTTTTTTTAGTAATAAATGCAACTTAAAACAGTTATTTCAGTTAAAGTTTTTGTACATAATCAAAGAACGAGTTAAAGATATCTGAGCCGATTTTCAACTGCCGTCAGGAAGATGCCAAAACCAGACATCCCTATAATCGCGACCAGTTGGATCGGACTTCTAATGTAAAAGCTGGGATCACGTTTTTAACTTTTGCTTGAGTCCCGAATTGTTTGGGGGCCTAAAAGCGTTTCTTGGATTCCGAATTATAATTAGACACTTGAAGAACAAATTAACCTAGATTCAATATTAATTTTGCTTCTTTTGGATGAATTATAATTTACAGTTGCCGGTTTCATAGCCAGATAAAGTTCTGATCTGATCTTAAAGCAAGAGTGCAAGAGCTCGTCAAAAAAAAAAAGTATTTTGCAGCATAAATTTTTATTTCTCATATAAAAACTAAAATAGCCGAACATCTAAAATTGGTCACAGTCAGTTTTAATTGCCAACATTAAGCAAGGACTTTTACAACTTATAAACTAAAAAGTGAAAAATATGAACAGTGGAGCGGACTGCTAGCAAAGGCTTAGTAAGGCATTCCTTTAACCTCAATCGTTTCGTTTTCTAACACGTCTTCTTTAAATGTTTTTATTACCGTCTACGGCAACGGGTGCAAATACGAGGCTGTGAGCACATCCTGGCGCTGTATTTCGGCTTGAGTTGTCACCCTAGAAATAAGAGGGTTTTACTTACTCCAACGACGGTTTCAGAGGAGGGTACGGATGCAACTTACATTGTCGTGGGCTTGATGCTCGACATATACTCAATCACTTCCTTCGTCCCTTTGTCAAGTAACTCATTGAGTTGCTGTATAAGTTGTCCAAAGCAGGGACGCTCAGCTGGTGCTGAATTCCAGCAAGAACGCATGATTTTGTAGCTAACGAGTGTCACAGGTATGTACATATTGACTTCAAGAGGAACCTCATGCTAAAGTATAATTCAGTGATACTCACATTTGATCGCTGCACTCGTCCGGTTTCACCATGCGATAACCATTGCGAAGCATTTGCACCAAACGATCAGATGACACCGTTGGATATGGCATGCTACCTAAAGTCATAATCTCGAACAGTAAAATGCCAAATGACCATCTAAAAATAATTCAAAGACCAAGCAATTGTAGAATTTAAAAGATTATGAGCTCAGAGAAGAGTTAAAAAATTCTCCCGCTGGAATACTTCACTACAGATGATTATCTTGTAGATCAGTTCATTTTTTCGTTTTTTTTTTTTTTTTAAATTTAAATTTCACTCACACATCACTCTTGGTTGTGTACACTTGATGAGTAAGCGATTCCAAGGCCATCCACTTCACTGGCAATTTCCCACTGCCGGTTTTCTTGTAGACATTCTCATGGTACACATCACGACTCAAACTTTAGTTGATGAAATCGAAATTTTAATGAAATTTCAGTATTGAAAATAGTTTAAAAAAGATTTACCCAAAGTCAGCAATCTTCATTGTACGATTTCCTGCCACGAGAATATTCCGAGCGGCCAAGTCGCGATGCACGATTTTGTTTTTGGACAGAAATTCCTGTATGCGATTAATGGCATGGATTATATTGAAATAATGTTCGTCATGGAGCACTGTGCACTCAGCTTATTGTTACTCACCATGCCTACAGCCACCTGGCGGGCTATTTCAATCAAATCGGCTTCCTTGAGCGCTCGTCGTTCCACAACTGCATTATTGGGGGCTTTGCCTGCTACGCCAGTGTCAAAGAAGTATTCGCGATTCTCGACGGTCGTCAGCATGCGGGCGCAACTTTGAAGGTTGCCGCTTTGGCGGCGTGGATTGCCACAGCAATCACACATTTTAACTGAGTGGGAGTCTGCCGCCGTAGTGTCCAACCTGACGGCGTCGTTTTTAGCCTCGAGCATTGTGCCAAGGCGCCCGAACTCGTTTAGGCTGCTGTCAGCGTCAACATTTTGTATAACGTCAGGACATTTGCAAATGTCTGCAATGCCATATGATTTATTTTCCGCTGCGCCACGCAGTATTTTCGTTGGGGGCGGTGGCGGCGGCGGGGGCTTTGTCAGTGTGTAAGTCTCGATGATTGTGGTCAGAGGGGTGTCGCACGACGACGTGGTAGAAGCCGTTACAGATGCGGATGGTAGCGACAGCATGGAGTCATCGGATTCATCCCGAAGATCGTCAATGCGCGACTGCTGTTGCTCAAAAGCAATCTGTAGTACATGTTTGGCCCGCTTCAACTGGACCCTCTCATCGGCAGCCTCGTCTGTAAATCTTACTTTTTTCTCCTGCCTAAATTTCCACTCGTCCCTGGAAAATGCCTTGCAGTAGTTGTGCAAATGCTTTGCCTACTTTCACGCACACATACCTCAGCAGGTCGAGCAGATTGCCCAAGCAGCAGTATTCGATGAGCAACATCATGGAATTCAGCTGCTTTGTACAGTGTCCCACAAGTCCAACGATATTCGGATGCTTGCCCACAGATTTCATAAAGTCGATCTCACGTCTGAATGCCTGCACGTCGTCCATAGTGGGTTCGTCTATTACGAAGCAGATCAGTGAAAATTCATGTTTTACAGTTGGCATTTGACAGCTTACCTCTGAGCATTTTGACAGCCACGTCGCGGTTATCAAATTTGCCGCGTCTTACCAAGCCAAAGGCACCCTCGCCCAAGATCTCATATAGGATCACATCGTCATGTTTGACCTCCATTTCGTCATTGAAATCAAAAGCTTCCACCGAGATTGACCACATATCCGAACTCGTCTGTAACACGGAGAGTTCCTGGTCCAAGTATTGCTCCTGAGCTTCGCCCAGCACTGGCTGCAGCACGGGCGGCTTCTTCTCAAGCTCCTGTAAATATGCTATGCTGAAGTCACCGACAGACTCGAGCATTGTCTGCACACTCACCTCCAGATACTTGCAACGTTTCTTGTAACGTTTCAGTTTTGCTTTACGTGTGCAGAAGATGGTCATCGAGAGCAATCCCATGCAGAAGATGGGAACTGCTAATGCGAGCAACTGATATCTATTGCCTGCCACCGAGTGTTAAGTACAAAGTAGTGGGTATACAAAAGATATGCCAAGGATATGCGGTGAACTCACTTTGTGGTGTTCTGGGTGCCTTCGTGTACATTTCCATTGTCGATGCGTTGCCGCCTAAGGAATGCGCCATCAGTATAATCTCGAAGGATGCGCCAAGAATAACGATTTTCGGTATAACGAAGCCGTTCGCTTCCTAAAATTGAAACAAACATCAAGAAGGGGCCACACACAGCACCAAGGCACGGGGGTAACACACCTTGTCCACCGTGTAGCTGGAAATGTTTCCGTTGTCGAATAAGTCAAGCACGCGCACTGTGTAGTGCTCGGGCAGTCGCTCCGGCACATCCCAGGTGACATTTATGAATAAGGTATCCTGCTCGAACTGCTCCTGGCTGATGTTCAAGCCGGTTGGTCGCATTGGCGCTAAACAGGGACAAAGTGTCAGTCTGCTGACTGGCGAGATATCGAGATATCGCTATGGGTTTAGGCAAAGCACTTACGACATAATGAATAGTTGTAGTTGTACCAGTCAAGGCAGGCGGGCGCCTGAAACGTCAGCCAGCTGAACTCACTTTCCGCCAGATTGTAAATATTGACGCCGCGCACACCCACCTTGTATTCGCCGGAGAACTCAATGTCCTTTATTTCTAGGCTGTACAAATGTCGTGGCTGTTTCGCATTGAAGCCAACCAACACCAGCAACGAAAAGGAGAATTCTTTAAATTATTGCCCAAAGCTCAACTCAAGTTAACAGTTTAACAATTTAACAGAATATAATATGCGATCATGTGTACAGATTGGTTAACTCACATTGCGAAACTCAATGGGTGCCTCAAAGTCATTGTGGACGGTGGAGAGGTAGACAATGTCGTAAAAGCAATTCATGTCTGTAACGAAACTTGAATTCAACGATCCTTGCCATGCAAATACATATGTACATACACATGCAACATATGCATGTATTTATGTGTGTATGCATGTGAGTTTGTGGATAAAGTAATAAAGTTGTGAGTTCCCTCGCTCACCTGTCATTGGACGCCATTCCATAACTGCAATCAAGCGTGAATTGGTCCATGGATCTGCCAAGTATTTCACAATGTCGATGCTCGTGACTGCATTCGGTTGGTAGCCACGTCGCAGTGTCGCAAACATCTGCTCCTGCGCAATTCTCGAAAATGTCCGGTTCGCGTGCATTGCCATCACAGTCAGGTTGTATGTCATATTCGATTGGAGCTTGTCGAGCGTGAAGAAACTCTCATCGGACTGTTGTAATGCCAAAGTAGGCCACAATGTATAAATGTATGTACATATGTATATGTAAAATACGGTAAATGTTTGTATGCATATATGTATGTATGCATGTATGTATTCACAATTTGATCAGTTTGCTTACCACATAGACAAAGGATTCCTTTGCGTGGCTAGCCGCATTTATTTTGATTATATACACGATGTCAGACGGATCGTTTGCAGCGGGTTCGGTTATGCGGCTATTCACTACTTCTGTTGTAGCACTCCGTCGTCCTTCATCGGCGTCATTGGTATAGGCTGTTAAATCGATGCGGAATGTCAAGCTGCGATCGGTGCGGCACACAAGCTTCAAATATAGATTCTCGGGCATGCTATGAAAACCGGCTGGAAGCTGCACTTGGCTTGTGGAGTTGCTGCTGACATACGATACATTTCGACACAAGTCAAAACAATTCTGAAAGATCTATTGAATAAAATTATAAAAAAAAAAATGACAACAAATATTTTAATATTCAATTTCTAAAGCAAATACTCATTAAAAATTTTTCATATACATACATATATGTAACAAAAATTCGTCTAATTTCGTAGCTTATTGAAAAATAATAAATAAATATTGCACAACCCGCAGCGGAAGTTACAGCAATCAACGAATTTGATAATTGGAATAAAAATAATAACCGTCAAGATTAACATACTTTTTGATTGCACAATAAAAGAGCATCATTTACATACACATACATATGTAAGTCTGTCGAATAATCTGCATATGCATGTGTGTGTGTGTATGTATGTACATGATTTGATTGAAACTCACCAAATGCTGTGTGTGGTTTCCCTCGCTTTGATTGATCACGTGCTGCGTGTGAGGGTGTCCCGATTGCCGTTGCTCGCTCGTGCGCAGGCGTTGCCGCTGCAGACATTCCGCCGTGCAAGCGCTCACCTCGTAGAGTGTGTTGTCCTGTGAGAGTTTTTGAAAGAGCTGCACGTCGCCCTGATTGCTGCCTATTACCAGCCAAAACATAAACGCGTACTTTGCATATAGCAACAACATTTTCACGAACTTTTCAAATTCAAGAATAAAAAAAATAAAAATTGAATTGTTTTTATTTAAGTTTTTGTTTTTTGCTGTTCTTTTGCTTTGTGCAAAGCTTTTGCCAACTCAAAGCTCAGGCCAACAGAGTTTTAGAAAACATTGTGGTTTTTCTTTTTTTATTCCTGCAATTGTTGTTGTTCTTATTGTTGTTATTGCTGTAGTTGTTTGAGTACTTTGTCACTTTGTGTTAATTATTCGAAATTTTGAATTTCGTTCTTACACTTCTTTCGTGGTTATTGCACCTTAACAATATTCTCTATTTTTCTTTTCTTTTTTTTTTTTTGTTTCTTTTTCTATGTTGCTTTCGAATCTACGCGCATTTTGATAAGTCTTCTCGTCTTTTTAAATTTTGCTCCCAATGGTATTTGAAAGAGATTTCATTTTATTCTATTTAAATATCCTTATTTATTATGTGTGTGTGTGTGATATATGCAAATTTAAATGTCTCATTTCTGTTGCTTTCACCCGCTCGCCCATGGCTTGTTTAAATTGTCCGCATTTTGAAGTTTGGTTTTGGCATTTAATAAAAATTTAGAAACGGTACTTCTGCTGTACACTTTCTGCGACAAAGGTTTCCTGTCTACTGTCGTTTACCTTTTCGCATTTGACGTCGCCAAGTAAAGAAGAAGGTGTGAAAATAAAAAAGTCTTCGTGACTTAGCTTTGTTTCGATTTTTATTGCATAAAATAACAACAACAAAAAAAAAAAAGAATTTGTTTTTCGAACACAATTAATTTGTAATTCAATTTTTTTTATGTATGGGTTTTTTGTTTGGCTTTTTTTTTTTTTTTTGTTGTATTTTGATAATGTAGCATTTGGTGACATAAGTTGAAATTCTCAAATTTAAATAGACAAATTTTACTAACAAAAAACAATTTTCAATGGGTATATGGAACAAAATAAAACTATATAAAATACATAAAACAATCACGGAAGCAGCATGATCTAGCTAATGGGTATTTCTTTTTGACTGAAACTCGACTTGTTCAATTTGGATTGTTCATGATGTCTACAGTTTTCTTTGCATTCATGTTGAGCAGTGTAATTTTTCTTTAGTTGTTACTGTCGATAAGAACATCTTTTTGGGGAAGCTCCACAATCGTCTCGATATTGGAGGAAGAGGAAACGGTTTCGGTATTCCAAAACTGAGAGTATACCAAAGCTCTTATAGAGAAAACTTTAGATGACTAAAAGAAAATAGAAACATTTAATTTACAAGAAAAGTCAAGATGGTAGAATTCTTTATTTGTGTAATTGGTGGCTAAAAAAGGTTTTAGGCGCTTTAATCATAGCAATGTCACATTGCACAAATACACAAAAGCGCTTAAAATCCCTTATACACTTGATCCTTACAAAACCGAGATGTATCACATTTCGGTTGCAACAAACACTATACGCCGCGGATTTGTTAAACTTATCAAGACGGTCTGCCGCCCCTTTCACAACGTTTCCGGTGTGACGAAGTGCTTGAGTAACGACCATGTAAAGACGTCTCCGAACTCGTCGACTTGGACGCAATTGGACAGCGAACTTGGCTCAGTGATTGCTTCGGTTGGAACTCACTTTGATTGACTTCGTTGTAGAACGTGCCAATATCTCTATATGGATCCTGACACTTCGCCTTGGCAAAGCTCGCAAAATACCCAGAAACTTGTTTGTCAAATCTCATAATAATACTCAAAACAAGTTCCAAATCATAAGCAAACTCAAGTCCAACATTTATTCTTTCCAGCAGCTTTACCAGAGGATCGTCTGGCCCGAGAAATGCCAACAAACCATCTTTTAGCGCATTATTCACATCGATGAAGTGAACCTTTTTCAACTTCGAATGCACATAGTCACGAATGATGATAAAAACACGCACGACATTAGTCGGTTCGAACTGTTCCAGTATGTTACCCCAGCAGTCGAAGATGCTCTTCTCTTTAAACTCGCAATAGCCGGTTAACGGTAAGTAATACGACATGCCATAGGGACCGTTCAGATGAAGCATTTGCCCAAACTGTGAGCTGAGCAGGCGTAGCAGAAAGTACACAACATTTTGCGGCGTTGTTTGAATTTGCTGCGACAAAAACCAAATTAGATTTTGATTTTTATCGCACCAAGCTTTGTACTTCTTAGGCTGGCAGGGTTTCCCAGCGTACAAATTGTACAAGAAACTTTTTCGTTCATAGTCGTTTCCGCACTTCTGCACAACTCTGTAGACTGGACAAAAGGGACACGAGAGCGGCACGCGTGGGCACTGTGCTGAAACCGTACAATGATTGCAACCGCAATAGCACATTTTCATTTAAAAAAACGTTCAATTATTTTTGAATTTAAAAAAAAAAATATTTTTTTTTGTAAACTGACCGAAAATATGACTACTCAAATATGAGTAAAGAAAATAAATTATATGAATATTGGTTTTTGGAATGTGCGTACGACCCTCCCTGCAGGAAAAAAAGCGAAAATGTTTTATGGATAACGGAAAGCCATTTCCATTTTGTAGGGCTCACGGCCTTTAGCTGTTGGGATGAAACACTACGAGACTGTTCTTCAAATTCCAGAGAACTAATCACGCATAAAGAACCTGTATGCGCTGGCTGCTATGATAAGCCAAAAGACTGTACGTTACTGGTTTGCATAAAAAACAACGCTCATAGCGTTGCATAATAAAAAAGTTCAGGGCTGCGAGTTACTTGCGCAGAAAGAAAAAGACGCGCCAAAAATATTGGCTTATATGTATATTCGAAATGTTTTGTTTTATTTATTACACTTATTTTCTTTATTGATATTATTATCAGCAATATTATTAAAATTAATAATATTTTTTGTTTTTTTCTTTTTTTTTTTTTTTGATTAATTAAACTCTAATGTTTCATATTCACTTATTCATTTTGTTCTTGTTTGTTTGTTTGTTTGTTTTTTTTTTTTTTTCGTTTTCTTCTAGCAACGATATTTAATAAGAAGCACACAAAAACTTAACCATAAGAAACTAATGAGCTACCTTAGGAAGTTGTCAACCAAATTTTGATAGAAACACTACAATTAATTATTGTATGTATGTTTGTATAAAACACGAAATTAAATAAAAATCAAAAAAAAACTTAATTATTAGCTAAAATAGAAATGAATACTGTTTAAAATACAGGAAGTTTCGTTTGATCTTGAGTATTATTCATGCGGCACAACCGTAAACTGTGAAAAATAAATTCTATAGCAGATTCGTCGTTAATATCATCATGAGGATGAAAACAGTCCATCGTAAGTAATTTGAAATGTGGCATCGTGAGTATTTCCAGTATGAGTTCGAGTTTTGATTCTGTTGTCTAGCAACGTATGCCAGCTAAACGCATTTAAATGCAACGAAATGACTTTCAACTTAAAATAATCGATACTTAAATCTATTACTGGCGTTCCTTATTTCTCGTTCTTAATTGTGGCAAATGGTGTTAACTTCGTCCGTTGCCAGTGATACAGGTGAAGCTGATGCCGGATTAATCGGACCTTCATCGTTGTGCTTGAGCGCATTACTGCGTGACGCTCGGCTGTTACCATTGAAAGCGTATATCCCCAGGCGCGCCTCGTGCTCCGCCTGCTGGTGGCGCATGCGCACATCATGCTCTTCACGCAGCTGCCGCAGCTTAAGGTCTTGCTGCTGTCGGTAGTATTTTAGCTTAAGTTCCTGCTCCATTTGCTCGAAGCGCAGTTTTTGTTCGTGCTCTCGACGCACATAATCCATTTCTGCAAGGCGCGCCTGTTTCATAAGTTTGAAGAGCTCTTGTTTGTATTTACTCTCCATTTCGCTGGTAGTCATTGCTGTACATTGTTGTGCTGCGTTTACTGCCGCAATTGCGGCAGCATTTGTAGCCACGTTGTTTGGGTGCTGCAATTGTGGCGCTTCAGCAATGGCGTCATCGGAAGTGACATGAGCCTGTGACAGCTGCAAATCAATAAAATGTTGAAATATTTAGTAACCACATATTCATATTGCTATAGTATAGGCTACGCACCTTGCGTTGACGTTGTCGCTTTCGACCTGCAGTTCGCGGAAGATTATTGATTTCGGGCACAGAATTTGTTTCACCTGTTACATCCTCATCTTTTGTGTTTTTACTTATGATTGGCTTGGCCTTCTTGCGGCCACGAGGTGGTGTTGTTGACTGTTGGCAGTTCTCCTGCTGTGAGTCGCCGCCAGCTGTTGATGGCGGAGGTGATGGTATTGCAATTGTAGACGTTTGTAATGTATCTTCGCTGGCGTTTGTTGAATTGGGCAAGGCAGCCAGCGGCATGTCTTCATCCTCGTCCATTTCTAGCAATTCCTTTTTAATTGTAGCTGCCGCAGCACTTGCCGAATGTCGTGTTTGGCTGCGGGCAGCAACTGGTTCTTTTTGTAACTCCTCCATAAACTCAATCATACGCATGCCATCCAGTGTATCCGATTTTGGATGCTTTTGTTGATACTCGCGTTTGGCAGAGTTTTTCATGCTTCGCCACTGTACTTGAATTTGCTCGAGCATGCGGTGGCGAAAATTAAGTGCATTGAATCTACAAAGAAGTTGTAAACATTCAGTTAAAATAAGTTTTGTCAAAAACAATTATATATATATATACTGTTTAGTTATCTGTGTCCAGGCTAGCCGCTTTGATTTAATGCTTTTCGCGTCCACGCTGCGATTCTCGACGAATTCTACTTTTGGTTTGATGACTTCGAGCAGCAGTCCCTGAATAATAACAAAGTTTCAGTTTGTGTTTCTCAATGTGCTCTAATATATGCTGATCTTTTTCGATTATTTCTGTACATACTCTTTCGGCTTCCTCCCAGTTAAGTGACCGTTTTTTGCGTGTGCCCTTTTTCTTCCCGCCCACGCCGCTTTCCTTTTCCTCTGCAGCATCTTCAGTGATATCCGCCCCCTCCTCCGACGCATTTGTGGCTTTCGACTCCGCCTTTCCTTCGTCGTCGTCGTCTTCTTCATCCTGTAGCTGAGGCTCCACCTTTACCGACAGCGGCTCAAATTCTTCCAGCTTCATTCTAGCCCGTTTCCGTTTCGCAGTACTTGAGAACGTTACCTGCGCAATTTTTGTCGTTTTTTAAAGCTAAAATTCTTATACGATTTCTGTGTATGCAAGCTTCGTTTGTTTCTTATTTGATTTCTATGTATGCGTTTGTTTTTGTACAGGGTTGCAATTGAAGCGAAGTGCGTCCATCTATAAGAAGTGCGCATCCCTATGTTATCGAGAATTATTTTCATTTGCGCAGGGTTATAATTTGATAAGTCGATATATATTATCGAAGAAAAAGAGCCGCAAAATGTATATCAGCAGGGTAGCCATCAGTTCAGACTAATAGAGTTTGCAGAGCACGAAACCGTTCTTTCTCACTCTCACGCATACACTACGCATGCTAATTTTGATATGACTTTCTCAGTCGTCGACGTCGTCTGCGAGTTGTATGAAGTCAAATTATTGTATTTGATTTTCTTCCAGCCGACAGATTAAAATAAAAGTAAAAAAAATATTCAAAAATTGAATTTAAGTAATATGGCGTTCGGTGATTATCCAGCTGAATACAATCCGAAGCTGCATGGACCTTACGATCCAGCACGCTACTATGGCAAAGGTACGAAAAATTGCAAATTACGTAATAAATATTCTCTTCTAAAATTTTATAAAAAAAAGATTAAAATTTACTTGCATATTAATGAAATTCTATATAACTCTTACAGCTGATGTGCCTTTCGGTCAGTTAAAATTGGGAGAAATCGGTGCCTGGATCGGCCGGCGCAACAAGACACCCAGCGCAATCACTGGTGCCATCAGTCGTGCTTGGTGGCGCTGGCAGCACAAGTATGTGTTCCCCAAGCGTGCTGGCATTGCTCCATTCTTCCAACTTACTGCTGCTGCAATGACCTTTTTCTATGTAATCAACTACGGTAAATTGAAGCACCACAGGAATTACAAACACCACTAAATGCTTGTTTTCAACTTCTTGTCCGTAAACCACCGGAGAGGAGAAGAAGCTGCTTCGCCATGCTTCATCTTTATTGAAGTTTACTACACATTTAATTCGTGTTAATGTTGTGCTTTTTGGTGATTTCTTCGCATATTGGTGAAGTGAATAATAAAAATTGGAAAATGTTCACATAACGAGACAAATTTAAAGGTTGGAACGAGTACAAAGTAGTGAATCTTTTTTTTTTACCAATTTTCCTAAGGTCCTAAAATTGAATTTACATAAACATAAAATTTTGGTTTACCAGTGATGTAGACAGCCACCACACGAAATGGAAAAGAATTCTCGACACCTGCAATATGATCTGACCAACCATCAATTACCGTGTGTTTAATAGAGCTGTATCGCTGTAGCTCGTAGATGTTCCGTTTAGAAAGGGTGGCACGGTGGGCCTGTGGTTTTACATTAAATACGGTTTTATTATCTGTTTACTTTGTTTTGCCCAAACATTTTTTTTTTTAATATATCATAGCTTCGCCGTAAGTGAACCAACTATTAACTGCTATTTATGAATTCTTTCGGAACATCACGAGATCAATAACAGAAAAGAATTAAAAGAACATTAGTGTGGGGTGAAAAACCGTGAATTTTGGCAAGTTAGATGTGGAATATGTAAGTTTTAGGAAAGATTTGGAAAATCGACATTTCAGTTATTTGTCATTTTCGCTATCAATAAATGAAAGCATGGTCACTCTGTACCATACCTTACGAAATTATTCACAATGGTTAGGTTTCTTGGCGTTCTGCGTTCTTCAAATCGACCCGTGTCCTTGGCGAATAAAATTTGATACATTCTATAAAAGAAAACATCTATAATTCAAAGAACTGTAACTACATTTACAGAGCCAAAGGCTCTCAACTTTTTCGCGTTTCTCGCTCGAAGCGCTGGTCACTACGGTAAAACTTTTATAATATAAATTCTCCAAGATTTCATAGGAAAAAATATAACGAACATAGTGCAATTGCAATATTATCACCGGGATAGAAAGAGAATTGATCATAAAAATCAAAGGAACTGAGACGAAGCATGCTGTCAACAGATGAGATTATAGCTCTGCTGGATAAAATTCCCGCTGGATATAGAGAACCAGACCATGAAGTCATAAAGCGATCGAATGAGAAGTATATGCCCAAATATAAAAAGATGGGGGTTGTTATAGATTATGACGTATTTCTTAAAGAAGAAAACCAGCACCAAAACGGACCCAACAACAAACAAATTGATTGCAATGAACCCGGTTGCAATTTAAAGTTTGAAAATGTCGCTGACTACCAAGCACACTTCAACTGCAATCATCGTTTTACCTGCTCGGAATGTAAACGCTCGCTGCCTACTGCACACCTACTAGACTTACATCTTACCGAGCAGCATGACTCTTATTTTGCTGCAAAGGTAGATCGCGGCACGGAGCCAATGTACGCTTGTTACTTACAAACTTGTGAGAAGAAAATGATGACACCTGAAGAACGCAAAGACCACTGTATAAAGGAACACAATATGCCAGCCAACTATCGCTTTGACCAGACGAAAAAGAAAAACTGTTCAAAGAAAAAGCATAATTCATCTGCAGCTGGCCAGTCAGATGCACAACCAATGGAAGTGCCCGAAGATGTAGAGTCAAAGGCGACTAGCAAACGACCGTACATTAAGGCCTTTTCATTCGGTCATCACGCTGAACGTACGTTTAACACAAGCGGCAACGCTAACAAACAAAAGCAAGAGCCAGGCAAGACACTGGAAAACATACAAGATCTCAAAGATGCACTGTCAGATCTAATGGAGTAGCAATAAATCAATTTATTTTACATTCACATTAATATTCTGGAATTGTGTGAAGTTGAACTTATTGATAGGCAAAGCAATGTTGTCTTCTTGTATCTCACTTGGATTTTGAGCTGGTTCTAAAATAAAAACAAGAAAGCAATCAATATATCACTTGACCAAACCTTGGTTGTCTTTGCTAACTAACTTTCCCGTATTGGCATTGATGTAGTGGTAGGCCACAACAAGTAGAAAGAGGAAAACTCCAAGTACATTGGAGAATACAGCCAATTGCACGTCTGTAATCATTTTAGTTTTGTTCGTGGCCTGGGAATAAATAATTATAACACTTGTTTATATGGGCACTGACACGTCATTGCTTAGATTAAATTTTACAAATATTTCGCGTTTGATATCTATTAAATTTACATAACCGTAAGTGTAAAGCTATGTGTATAAGTGCTAACGTTCACAACGGGTATATTAATTGCAAAATATTGAATTTCTTACGTTTTTATTGAATTGACGCAGAAAGCCGGGCTGTTTGTGTAAACTCTTCTTCTTCTTCTTTTCACAATTATTTTAATGCTTCTTCTTACTTACCGCTGCGGTTCACATTCACAATTGAGCCCGGGAGTTGCCAGATGAATATGAATTGAAAAATAACAATTTTGTATCATCCGACACATTGCTTTAAAAAATTTGACATCAACCAAGCTTGACGTTGTTACAACAACGATAAAAATCTTCATATATAAATTTACAACAACCACAAGGGCTTGTAGTCTACCGTCATAATATGGATTGATGTGAGGAAAACTGAATGTTTTACGCAAGCCAAAACGTTTTACAGTCTCATCAATAAAATACCTTTTTTTTTTTTGAATTCAAATATTTTTGTTTTTGAATTCAAATATTTATTTATTGAATAAATTTAAAAAACAGTGTATTTCTTTGCAAATATTTTATTCAATTTTTAAATGCTTATGTTGATATTTTCTACGTATAACAGAAATTATTGCTTTATTAGTGCTAAAAGGCAACGCTTGCAGTAAAATGTTGTGTTTGATTGTACATGCATTCATATTTATGTACATACATAAGTAACACTGTCTATTAAGAATATTAACTTAATTATGTATCTTAGTTATGTCTAAAACTGTATATACAAGTACAACCAAATTGCGAAGAAATGCGGTAGTCAAATTCTACAAAAGAATTGAAGGCCACTTATGATGTTCGCCTCCAAGGCGAGTTTGGTTGCACACAAACAGAGTGAATACATTTTGAACGTCCAAAGGAAGACACTTGCGGTGCTTACTACATTGATGGCTTAGAAGCTAAATAGTTAAAAGTATATATTTTTTCATCGAAGCTTTGTTTTGCATTGCATAAACGAATATCTTACAACCGAGAAAACACCTGTTTTTTCGTCAATTTAAATCAAAATAAACTTAACTTTTATGGAATTTGCGACTTAAACATAATAATCTAAATTAGTTAATAAATAAGCTTAATTAAAAAAAAAAAATTGTAACGAAATGCTGGCTTAGTTGGTTGTTATTGTCTGTGGCGTTGTTGTCACATCTTGCGTCGTACGGGGCAAAACGGTTTTTGTTGTCTGTGATTGAAATAAGTCCGAAACGTATTTTGCCTGAAAAAAAAAAACAAATACAAAAGTTGGTTATTTATATGTTAAACTAACGGTTATATAAAATGTTTATCGGTATCGGAAATCTATACCAATTAATGTTGCCTGCCATTTTAATTACATTTAGAATAATTCGCAACATGCACTTCCTTGTTTTATTGCGTGTAGCAAAGCGAGCACAGCGAAGCGTAAAATTAACATTCACATCATGCATAAGTGATCAAAGCACCAGCCGCATGCGATGTGTCGATTTAAGGGCACAATTCAAGTGTCTTCCATGTTGCACCTGCTTACAGTGCAAACAGAGAATCGATGTGTGGACATTGCGGAAAATATACAAAAACATGTACATCATATGTTATTACATATACCCCTCCCATATACTCTCCAAGTTCTTTATCAAGTTATCTTTGATAATTTTTCGAAATTGTTCACCATTTCTGATGATAATTATGAATTCGTGCTCTGCAAACTCTATTCGAGTGAAGCAGTGGTGCACAACGTAAAATCCTGCTTCATCTTCTCTTGTCTTGGATTTGTCTGCCTTCCATGTTCATGTTCCTCGACGATTTATGGAATACGGAATTCATCAACGGCCACCAGACAAAGTTTTGCGACGTGGCAACTCTTTGAAAATCGGGAGATCGTATTACACTTGCCGACGGCAGTCGATTCAATTACACAATACCGATTCTTCAAGATCTTGAAACGTGTAACAAATGGACGGGGGTCTAGTCCATAGAGTCTAGAGTCCTTTTCAAAAGCACTGATATCGTAACATACACCCCTGCTGATCTGTATGCCAGGGCCGTAACGAACCATATGCAAACTTGTCAGTTACTTTAATCTTGTAAGATTATCATCTAACAATGTTATTTTCAAAAATAAACTGCAAACTTAAAATCGTTTTTGGAAGTTTATCTTTCTTTCAACATAAAACGCATAACTACAAATTCAATACTAATTGGTCTTGTTGTGTACAATTGTAGGCAATTTGCTTATTGGTTTTACTAACTACTGCCGCTTCTCTTGCACACTGGGCCATACTGTGTTCCAATTAAACCAATTTTCCGGCAACAAGTGACTCTAGAAAGATGTGTGAGATGTTTGGTAAATACGGTTGTGTGTAATCAATGCAAAGTATGCTTACTACTAAGTACTAAATGGTTTATGCACTACTTTTGGGAATGAGCGTAAGTGCTATTAGTTCGCTGCGTTGAAGCAAGGCTTCAAGCATACACAGTTATCATTATCAGTATCATTCAAGCATCATTCCAAGATAGTTAAAATTTCTGCAGAGGAAACTGATTATTTGGCGAGGATGCCTGAATTAAACTATTATGGGTTTTTGCCGGTTGTTATTGCATAGAACTATTAGGGTTGTCACCTCACAAAGTTCAGTCCGGTCGACTCTTAGGCCGAAGAAATTTGAGAAGACCCGTGTCTGCGGACCTGCTTTTGCCGTCATTCACCACTGTTTCAGTGTCAAACGCAGACAAGCTCGCGACTCCGAAAAACAAAACAGGTATATGTACATGCGGGGCGAGGCAGCCATTACTGGCATCCTTACAGCAACAATGATGTCGAACTTACCACAATAATGGCAACAAGCGAACCAATCGTCGAACCCGCCAGAACATCTGACCAATGGTGCTTATAATCAGAGACACGACTGAGCGCCGTATACCAGGCAATCATGATGAATAGAAACTGCAGGAAATGGCGGAAAAGCTTCGAGCCTCGCCAGTTCATACGTGACTGCAGATAAAGCTATGTGCGAAGGATGATTCAATTATTGCAACGAGAATTTAAGAAATAGTTGTGTGGGGAAGCTGCTTACCGCCACGTATACCATCGTGTAGAAAGTAAAGCTGGAATGTCCACTGGGAAACGAAAGTCGCACTTCTTTCAGCATGCGTGCTGATGAGCCCACGCCCCGGCATTTGAAATCCTGTATGTATTTGCCTGCGTTGATGGCATCGTCACATGTGGTGTTATCGGACATAATTGGTTGACAAACCTGCAAACAGAAAATCAACGAAAAACAAATTACACTTATGCTACACATATGAATATTACAGAATCTAGGAAAACTGGAACAAAAGCAAATAAAAATTGTATCAAATCTATGGAACCAGACGAAGGTTAGATAACCTTTATTGCAACTATTGCTTACGGGATAAATTTGAATATATAAGAGATTTGTTTGGATATCAAGATCTCACTCGAACCAGAACGGCTGGCAGAAACCTGTGCGACAACTGCGACAGCTAATGTAGCTGGGCAGCTGTGCATTTGAAATGTGAGCACACGCTTCATGGCGGTTCTAATCAGCTTTCAGTTGGGTGACTTTGTTAATTGCAAATCAGTTGAGTTGCAAAATTGATGCAATCTTTCTGTGTGTTGTGGCGCAATTTGAGCTTTGTGTGAAGATTTTTTTCTGCATTTGGGTGGCATTGGCAGAAACTGTGCCAGCCGCAACTGCAACAACAATGGCACATGTTGCACATCAAGTGCATGGCACATCAAAACGATACTCAACCCTCGTTTTTATGCCTAATTAGAACATTTATCATAAACAGCACAGCGTAAGTTCCCCCTCCTTGAGCTATGTTTTCTTTTTTTTTCTTTGCACACAAGGTTCTTTCGGTTGTTCATTTCGTTTTTTTTTTTTTCTTAAACAATAAAACACTCTGTCTCGGCAGAAAGTACTTGTGTAAAAAAAAAGAAAAAAAAAAAAATAAAAAATCGAAATGAGAAGGGAGTGCTGCAGCTGTCT
>JBAMBQ010005131.1:0-54367 GCA_037044495.1 Stegana nigrithorax | reverse complement strand
GAAAAAGTAGACAGCACGCAAATAAGAAAGAGAGAAAATGACAGGAAGCGAGAGTTGGAGTTGTTTGCAGTAAATATTTTTGTTTGGCAAAGGATCAACCGTAAAAATGAATACAACGGGTTTCGGGTTAACCGGTGTGTGGCGTGTGATGTACGGTGTACGGCGTGCACATCAGGTAATGACAGAGCAAACTCACACGACACAGTAACGAAGTCAACAACACGCAAAAAGAAGCAGACAAATTGTTATAAAATACATAAGAAAAATGCTATAACTTGTTGTGTATCTCCCGCTTTGGGAATATTGTGGGAATGTGCTTATTCAGGGACAACCATGGCAACTATGCCATATTTGGTAGTATTCTCAGGTGGTTTTAACTTTTTAACTCTTAGTGGTTAGCGCATCACGGTTTTCTCTCTCTTCGCTTCCCTTAAATATTTCATTTAACAGCACTTTTAACTTCTTCGTTAATGCAATTTTAACATTTTTCACTTTTAACACTTGTTCAATTTCGCAATTTTTCTTAGCGGAGCTTTGCACTATTCGAGCTAGACATTTTCTGGCTTTATTTCTTTTTCAACAACCACCGTTGCTTCTTTGCAAAGCAATTTCATAACAATGAAAAAAAAAAACACTCAAAAAAATATATATAGGATCACAACGAGTACGCACCAAAAAAAAAATAAAAAGTTAAATTGAATTCCATCAAAATGCAATTACAAACCGTTTGTTGTTGTTGGCTAAAAGAAAAAACCCGTTTGCAATGATTTCGTATTTTAAAGTTTCTTTTATTTAGTATTTGACTTCTTGCTGTAGTTCAGGTATGCATAACCTCAGTTACACCGCACTCTCCCGCGTCCGTACTACGATTCGAGCTTAATGCAAGCGTATTTGCAAACGAATAACGGCACACCAAACTACCAATCGACTCAAGTGCTCGATGACAACTGAAAACGGAGTATCCGATAGACAAGCGAGAACCACCACCAATTGCACAAAAATTTACACGCTCTAGCAGTGCCGTCACACTCTCACCCACGGGAGAGCAGCATAAAAATTGCCATGGATTCCGTGTTTGTTGTACAACAGGCGGAAAGTGGACGGACGGAAAAACGCCATGACAGTTTATCGCAATGCTCTCATTTCGCCGCTTATTAACTTGTAGTAGTGCCAAGCCGTCATTGTGCTCTCAAGAAAATTGCTCTCTCTCGCTGTGATGATGTAGAGTTTTCCAGAGATGCAATATTAGTGTTTAACAACTATTAGTGTTCAACAACATGGAAAGATTCTTGGAAAATTCAAAAATCAGTGTTGCGAATATCTTAAAGATACAAATATTAGGTCCCACTAGCTTTGCAGTATTTATCAAGTAAATCGGTCAAAAACTGAAATGAACGTGGTTTAAAAAGTCAAGGGCGAATTTATTGCATTATGACATACAAATATTGTGCAAGAATGAGGCTTTTACAAGCAACTTGCTCTGTGACGTCGCATAATGCAAGTTGGCGGCATTTCAGAGACCGACAGTTTTTTAAATGCGCTGCCACAAACCGTTTTAGCCACTTTTATTTGCTCGACGAATTTTGCCAAGTGACTACTTTTGCAGCTACTTTTGTGGCATGTGTGCGCATCGAACGTCGACAAGAAAACTGAGTCGCAACTCTGGTTGCTCATAGAGCACGTTCGACGCCGGTTCAGAGCAAACTTGTTGCAAGGCTGACGCAACCTCCGGTGGCAAGCGCAACTTCGCCGAGGGGCGGCAACGAGAGAAGGAGAGGAAAATGCTCTGCATCCGAGTTCTGCTTCGTCTAGGTGCTGTCGCCCATCCCTCCATTCCCGTCATTTTCTGCTGCGGATGATTCCCCTTTGTGCTGCTTTTCCTTGTCCGCGCTGTCAACTGGCGACTTTTCCGGCCTTTTTTAGCCACTTGACGCTTGAGCAGTAGTCGTTCTCGGTTGTGGGGGACCAAGGTTTTGCGTTGCTCACAATTGCTTAAATGTGTTGTAGAGCACGAAGCCGTTCTTTCTCACTCCTTCGCACTAGGTCCCCTCTTCCGACTTGTACTTATTTGAAGCCGCGAGTTCGTTTGACCAGCTGCGCTGAGATCGTGTGCTCTTCAAATTCCTTTGGATTCAATTCTGCTGACTTTTTAGAGTTGCTAAAGTGTTATGTGGCATAAGTGTCATTTTGCACATTGCCAGTGTAACCCATACGCTGACAAATGACAGACTTTTTACAAGAACCACAAGTGCTTTTTGATTTTGCGGCTCCCGGGTTAAATCAAAACCGGGCACTCAGAATATTGTACGACTGTTCGGTTTTGATTAACTTTAGGAAAACATAAACGACTTTCGACAGCATGGACGGACCGTCTTAATACATACACATGCCGCTCAGCGGTGCACACACAATAGGCAAACATGAACTCCCGGTCCAATAATGGCCGAATTCTAAGCGAATTAACAGAGATGGTGGTGCTGAGATGGTGATGACGCTAGCATGGGCAGTGAGGTCAAGCTTTTATTGAGCTTTGCTTAAATTGCTGGAAAAACCTGTTTGTAGGGTGTCAAAGGAATGTCGACAACGCAAAAAAAAAACGAGCCCGAAACAAACAAAATCAATAGAAACATGAAGCCAGCATCATCGGCCAAAAAACAAAATTATAGTAGAGAAAAAGAAGAAAAGTTAAGCAAATCAGAACGTATAAAAATTAATGTCTGTTTGTGTGTCGTTTATACTTTCTTAAGTACTTAAGCTTTCAACATATTTTCCAATAAGGATAAAAGGCCATATGAAATCTCTGAAGAGTGAAGAGCAGATAGCCGTTACTGCAGATATGGATTCCATGACATCAGTCGTTTGCTTTTTCGGAATGTTTAAAGAAATATGTAAATCTACTACGAACTTTTTTATGAACCCAATCTTGGTGAACTCAACAATGGCTAAATAGAACGATAACTCTAATTATGAACAACCGCACAAGCCCAAACAAAATGAAAACAATTGCCCTGCTGCGACCTTCGCATTGTCTAAACGAACATTCTTAAGCGTTCAAAAATTCAAATTGAACGCAACGAAATGTAAACAACAACTAAGCCACTGACAAGGTAATAGCAACAACTTCAAAACTGCAACAGCGCTAAAAAACGAAACAAACTATGCAGCACACAAACAAAACAACAGTTTTGTGGCTGTAATCAAAGCCAAATAATGAATACAGCAACATCAGCAAATAATATAACAGCAAAAATTACCAAGAGCAACACGAACACAAGAAATATTAGACAAAGACGAATAGAAAGAAACAACCAACAAAAAAGTTAATTTGGAAAAAAGAATGGACAAACGCAACGCATCCGCGGACGGGGGCTACAGTTTGTGATTGCCGACAGTCTGCTGCTTGTTTGTGTCAGCCTCGCTTCGATGAATCGAAAATATCGCCCGCAGAAATTCACACGAATACAGCAACAAGACTAATAACAAAATACACACAAAATCACAATAAAATAAATTGAAGTAACCATTGTATGTGCAAACATATTAACAGAGAACTCATAGTATTATTAGTTATTTCCTCATTTTTCAGTAATAGGTGTCGGCCAAGTCAACTTCAACTACCGACGGCTAGACTACAACGTCGGTTAGATTGTAACAATGTTTATGTTGCTACTGTACTAGAGTAGTATGTGTGAGTGGGAACTGTTCAACTGCTCATGACAAGGGCTGTCTCCACAGACAAAACTGCAGGGTTCCTCGACGATTTATCCAAATTCGTATGAAGGGAACGTTTCGTAGCAACATGTTTAGCATCACTGAAAGTTTATATTGTTTGCAGAGCACCAAACCATTCTATCTCACTCACGCATGCGCAATAAATCCTATTATTTTGCGAAACGGTAATTGTTTTACAACAACAATAAACTAATAACCAATCAATATTTTTAAATTTCAAAAGGCTGACAAAAATGAAATTTAGAGCAGCGAATAAATTGATAGTATAAAAAAATCTTTAATATTGCTCTGACTGACTTAATTGTTTCCAACAATGGGAAAAGCTTTTATTAAAGCCCTCGAATTGAAATAAATTATCCGTGACAAAACTTATGTGACAATTCCAATTCTCGACTCCTGCGTTACTTAAAAAAAAAAGTATCTTAGTGTTAGCCTATATTTGCTTGCTTGACTTACGTAAAAACTTTTGTTAAATATAATCAAGTAACATGTGGTGACTTTGTTTTTTTCCCCCTTTCCCCTTTTCCAGCTTTGAAACATGCATATAAATAATATTAATGTGTAAGACCATACGTTGCCCTATCCACATGGTTTGGTTCTTGTTCAGCAGTCCGCTAAATACAATTTATAAGAATCCCAAATCATCCTGCTGCCGTAAAATTTGCAACGTCTGCCTACTGTTGACTGGTTGCCTTCTTCTAATTCCAGCTCTAAACTCTCTTCAGCGCCTTTGACTGAACTATTTTCTTTCTGTTTTGCGCTACTCGCTATTTGCAACTTGCCCTTAGCCACTCGTCACTGGCCACTGTCATTGTTGTTGGCTCACAAGGCTGCTGCTTCAACGAACTTGAAATGCAGTTAATTTCGCACCCCACTCTACGTCTCAATCACGGAGTCAGTCAGGGAGTCTGTGTAGACCACGACAGGTGCTGCTATTTGGTATCATTAACGTTTCTTCTTCGAGTCTCTGTGCTCATTTGTTCCGTTCGCGTTTGAATGCGTGTGGAAGGTATAAATTGACTTCAGTAGATTGGGGTTAAGAATCTTCGAATTTTTGGCTTGGTTTGACTCCATATGGCGAGGCAAACATTTGAAAAATAAAACGTTATATTGATCTCAACTAATGTAAAATTATATATTGTTTGCATGAAACAGTTTTGGTACAAATTTTCTCTATTATTTATATTGTCTGCTCTTACCAAGGTCCACTTGATTAATTAGCAATGTGCAAGTTCTGATCTGGCTAACTTGAGGTGGGTATTAAAAGACATAGCGACTACAAAGTAAAACAAAATATTACAAATCAAAAATAAGCCAACTGCGAACAAGTGAGTTTAGTTTTGGGAATATATTCTATATAACATTATCACTTGTCACTACTTGAAAGAAAACGAAAAGAAACATTTCAATATCTTAATGCTGGGTACTTCTGCTTCGAATCATTAATGAATTTTCTCGCTTTACCATTTCGTTTGCTGTCAAATAACTTTATTTGGAAAAGAGTAAATAGTATTCAAAGCATTGTAAAAATTGGAAGCTTGTCGAGTAGATTTGGCTGTCTATCAAAATTATGCGCTAAATATAAATAAAAATTAAAAACATTATCGGAAGAAAAACTGCTTGGAAAAATCAAAAACAGTCCAAAGAAAAAAAAAAACAAACGAAAACGAGAAGACCGTAACCGAGTGGGTACAAAAGCTCAATAAAAAAGAATGTTCAGAGCTCGTGGAAAATGCTTGACACAGACGCTCCGCGGAGCTGGTTGCATATGCCAAGGAAGCCGGCGTATCTCGCTTAGCAGTGCTGCACTCATAAAGGTGGGCGATAAACTTCCCTCCGTTGATTTGTACGAAGAGCTGCCATCGAATCGTGTGAACACCTATAATCTGGCGGCTAGCAAAAAGGTGATCTTTTTCGGAGTACCGGGTGCTTTTACGCCCGCGTGTTCACGGGCACATCTACCGGGTTTTGTGCAGGACGCAGAAGCGCTGAAGGCAAAGCACAAAGTCAATGAAATTGTCTGTGTTTCGGTCAACGATCCTTTCGTAATGACCGCCTGGGGCAAAGAGCACCAAAGTCGGGGCAAAGTACGCATGTTAGCCGATCCTAATGCCATTTTCACACGCGCATTGAATCTAGGAATTGACATTACTCCGCTCGGTGGCTTGCGCTCCAAACGATTCTCCATGATCGTCGAGGACGGTGTGGTTACGGAATTGAATGTAGAGCCAGATGGCACAAGCCTGACAGTTTCGCTAGCAAGCAACATTGGCAAAACATTGGCCAGGCAACAACAGGCCAATGATGTGCTCAAAGGGAGGACTACAGACAAGGCAGTCAGCCCTGTCAAAAGTGCCGAGGCAGCGAAGAACGCCAAGCCTGCACCCACAACTAACGCAAGTCCAGATGCCACTAAACCAGAAGTAACACAAAATACTCAATATCAGCAACGGCCAGCACCGTCCGTTGCCAAGCCAACGCTTACAGTGCAAAGTGCACCCGCGCCAGTTACTGAAGTCCCACATGCACCAGCCAGGAAACAACCTGCTAAAACACCCGCGTTGTCGCCAATAGCAACTCCAGCGGATGCACCTGAATCGACGCCTCCCACTCAAAACCTTTAAATAATATCAAGTTTGTGTCATTTAGGAGTTTTTAAGACAATCTAAATTCATATCAGCGGCTAAAATAAAAATTCGGTGCTTTTAATTTCAACTTTATCTGAACTCTTTTTTTTTTTTGTAAACCGTCTCATCCAAGTGAGTTCTGACAGCACATTGTTTCCATTGTGTGTATTGTGATATATATATATATTCCTTTAAAAATGGTAATACCAGAAAGAGGCGTGGCTGACCCCACAAAGTATACATATTATTGAGTCGATTTAGCCATGTCCGTCTATATGAATGCACGGATCTCGGAAACGGTTGACCCTACAGCCACCAAATTTGGCACGAAGACTCCTAATCCATAGGCCTAACGAGTTTATTTTGTTTTTTCGATATTCAACCCATATAGCTGCCGTTTTTTTTTTTTTCATGAGAAGTCGATACATTATTCAAACAAAATATTAAACCAAAAATAAAAATTTAGTTTTGGATTGGATATAGGCTATTCGGGTGCGGCTGACTTTAAGCCCTGCCATTCAAGTTTTTTTTTTTTTTTTTTGAGGATTTGGCAATTAAGCTTTCTAGTTTCTAAGGCATATGTGAGAATTTACATTGGCTACAAGTCTGCTCCTTGTCTGATTTCAAACCTAATGGAATCAAAGTCGGACACTGTGTTGTGGAATTGTTTCATTTATTTTTTAAGATTTTTCTCATTTACAAAATATCAAAGACATTTCTTTGTTTCATTGTATATTTAGTTCCTTCTTTTGCTTTTTCAGTTATGAAAGTTATTGGTGTTTATAAATTTACATAGTTTAATTATTTGTCTCAATCGATTTGCTGTTTCATTGTACGTAGTTTGTATGTATTCAATTAATCAAGTTCACCAATTATAAGTATAAATAAATTCACAAATATTTCGTTTTCGCTTTTTAAGACAACAAATATAAAAACTTTAAAAAAAAAAAAACAAAAAAATATGTCCTTACATTAATTTCATACAATTCATGTTATAATTGGTTTTTTTTTTTTTGCTTTCTGTATTATAAAGTTTTTGTAGAGAACACTTGTTACCTAAGTTTATCTAATCTGATTATAAGTGTTTGTATGCATCTTAATTAATACAAGTATAGTAGGCCAAAGACAACAAATGTACAATCATTTTTGTTGCCGATTAATCGAATCTCAATATCATTAAGTAAATATTTTCCAATCTAAGTTTGACTCTATTGCTTTGCTTTTCATATACTTTACGCATGTGTCGAATTCCTTCTACATAATATGTATTTTGTATGTATATATTTGTCGAATACGAACTCATCAACTGATAATTAAAAACTTTTGTTGTAATTTTCTTCTTTTGTTTTTTTTGTTTTTTTTTTTTTTTTTCATACTAAATTTGCAAAAATATGGAACCTCTATGTACATTGTTTGTGGGTTTATGTGACAAAACAGAAGACAATATATGTTAGTTATAGCAAAAAAAAAAAAAAATATATAAAATAAAAAAAACAAACTTTGGTATTAATATGGATACAGATTTTTTCGTTTAAGCTCCATGTCCAAGTCGGCCAATTGTTGCAAAAAACCATCGTTGGGTCTGATGTCGCGCCGCATTCGCACCGTGCGTATCGCATCAGTTGCGGACATTTTGCGACAGATCATCAGGTATGCCAGCACGCATGTAGCCGAGCGCGACATGCCCACCAGACAGTGCACTAGGACCTTACCTGCCATTCGAAAGCAGAGAAACAGTTCATTAGTTCGGTTATCTACTTGGCTACCAAAGCCGTGTACTCACCGCCGCTACTGATGGCACTGTCGATGAACTTTGCCGCTACGTAAAAATAACGAGAGATGTCTTGCGTTGGCGCATCAACCATCGGAAAGCCCATATACCTAAAACATTGGTTTTTGTTTTTCCTTCTTCATAACAGATATATATGTATGTCATATATAAGTAGATCAAGCATTGATGTACGGATGTAGGCGCGAATTTTTATTTGAATTTCATATTTACAACGCCAAATAGTATGACAAAGTAAAGTGCATGAGCAGATGTAAATTTTAGATACACAAGATGTGTCGATATGTTTGAAAGAAACCAGAAGAAAACAAAAGTTGGATTCACTATTTTATAATATACAATGTTATACAAAATAAAAAAAAAAAAACCCAACGAAAAACACATCACGACGCTCCATTGTTCTTGGCTTTTGCGTTTGCGATTTTCTTCGTGATTAGTGATTTGATACTCGTAGTTGTGGTGAGCAAGCGAAGTGTTAATTATCAATGTAACGATCAGAAATAAAGAATGAAATTAAACCTATAATTACGGCAATTGGCTCCGATAATACAGCAAACAAAAACTTCCGACACAATACTCACTACTAACTTACGAATAAATGTTGAAAATGAAGCATGCAAACTAAACACGAATTTCAATGATTTTTGTTAATCTTGATATTAAAGAGAACCTCCTCAAGAAAATGTGCAATCTCACTTAACTGTTTATTAAGGCAACTCTAACCCGATTGACATATGTATGTGTATGGAAAATAAACCTCAAGAAATTGCCTCAAAGCAAATCAAGCATGTTTTAAAGCTCTTTTCATTTTGTGATATTTTACGCAAGTGACAAAAAATTCGGATGAGGTGAAATGAAGTGGGTTAAAGTAAATAAAAGATATTAGTGACTTCCTGGCGGCATATGCGTATCATTGCATATACGCACGAAAGAGATGAAGAAGCAGCATGCATACACACCTTATGCTTGGCATATCACGATAGTAGCTGTGCCCAGTATCCACCTGACCATAGCGGCAGCCTTCCGCAGCATTCAGCACATGTGTAATGCCCATCATGCGCAGGTAGGTTTTGTTCTTTGCAGCAGCGCTGTTGAAAATTAACAAAACCGAGTTCTATAAAAGAAACTTTTTTTTCATTTGGAAAGGACATTCGTGCACTCACGCATCGCCAATGAAGATGCCAGGATAGACCTCGTCACAGTCGACGTCGTGTATGGCGCACTCTGACCTTCTTAATCCTGGAAGAGAACGACATGGTGTCATGGAGTAGTGCAGCACACGTTGCAACTGACGTCCCGTTGTGTGGTCTGTGGTCTCGAGACGGCTGGGCGACTGCGAAAAATAACAGAGCAAAAACAAACAAGCAAACAGCCAAGTTAGCAAGCTCAAGTATTGCATACAATCGATCTAAACAACATAATTATCTCGTATCGTTTTTAAAATGGTCTTCAGTTTTCGTGCTGCTAAGAGTTGGCAAAAGGATTATGACATTGAAGCCATCATAGCAGCAAATATTAGTCCATGACTCTCATGCTATTTATCTTGGCAAGCTATTATCTTGATACATATATTTTTTTGCAATGACAGGAACACTTAGCAAAAAGAACGCAAACAACCATGCAGACAATAAGACGGCAAAGCGACAAGACAATGACATTGACAGCCAAAACACAACTTGTAAATTATTGCAACAGCGAAGGAGCCAGCAAGCAGCTTCTGGGACGGTCGGCAGATTTATTTGTATTTACTGTAGCAAAGAACAATTACTTTACATCAAATGATGACGCGAAAAACTACAAAATCGAATTTACTGTTTTATAAATACAGCTTCTGTGTTCTCTTCTGTGTCCTTTGTGAGTTTCAACTTCATAAAACTCCCATCCACATACGTATATCCTTTTTTTATTTTTTTTTTTTTTTTTGTTATTTGGCGGTAATCCAATACTAACATGAATTATATAAAAAAATACAAACATGTTGCAGAAAAAAATTAATGAAAATAAGACACTCAATCAAAGCAAAATCCGTCAAAATAGAAAAACAAAATAATAAAACACAAAGAGAACCCACCCACCCAAACGATGACGTATGTACACAGTCTCTTATTTCTCTTTGTTGTTGACTTGGTAAATTTAAGCCAAATGTACAAAAAGTAAAAATTATTTATATATAGTAAACTATTATTGCAAGTAGCAATAGATTGAAAAAGTGAAAGCTCATTACATACAATATGTTATTTTTCATCTCAGAAAGCTCTTTTTTCCTTTATTTGATTTTTTTGTTTTTTTTTTTTTTAGTCAGAACCAAAAGAGCGAGAATAAGCAAATGTGAATGAGTCAGAGCAAGTTGCTGTCAACAATAATAGTAAAACAAAACCAACGCAGCCTGCGAGTCGCCGTTGACAACAAAATATATAATAATAACATTGTCAGAATAAATTATAAAACAGCTTCTGCCAGCTCGCTCCAATCATCTATGATGATGTATCACCACTCACCATAGTAGTACCACTCACTGTCACTCATCTATCTATCTATCTATATCATCGCAGTGGCAGGCGAATGCTGAAACAATTCACTCAGTTTTTGAGCCAAACCCCCTTCCTGGGTTTTTGGAGATTAAACAACCTAGGTGTGGTTGTTGTACAGCAACATGGCGCATTTCACACAATGTTAGCTAACGGCGTCAACAGTCTGTTACTAACATGATGTTAGTAGAGAGAGTGTTAATTTTGATGTTCTTTAACATTATTCTTTTACGATATTGACAGATGATCGATGCAATATGGAAAAATGTTCGGCTGTTGTTTCAGTTGTTGAAATCGTTAATAACCATTTCATACAAATCATAACCATAAACTGTCAAATCGTATGGAAATATCAAGTTCTAATTTCTGATAGCTGATAGCTGAACACAAGGCATGTGGCAACTGCATTATGCGGTACTGAATTAATGTTAAGAAACTGAAATCTAAAATTTTTGATCAAAGTCCGGCAGCATTGATCATATTATTAGATTCCACAACCAGCTACTTACTACTAAACATGCAAAGTGTATGAAAAAGCTTATTGAATTAGTCAGCCAAATCAGATTGTTTAACGACGTCGAACAAAATATGCGATTCTATCCCACTCTAGCGCACCTTCTCCCTCGGGAGAATGCTGCCTAAAAGTGTCATGGTTTCCACGATTGTTGTGCAATAAACACAGGAGTGCAGTAATACCTGGTGCAGTGGTCGGACGGAAAACGCCATGACAGTCGACCAAAATGTACTCTTACATAGAACAGCAACACAACACAACAGTTAATCTAAAAACGAAGCATTCATGGTTAAGAAAAGGCTTTAAAATGCCATAAAAACAACACAGTTAATATTTTTTAATATTAAAACTAAATTAGTTAGACGTAAAAGTTAACTTGGATTACACATTTTTCGCAAACCTGATAATAATGTGGGCTATATCTATCACCAATGCTGCTATATCTGTCGTTGAGTAGCTGCAATAAGGGGAAATTATAAAGATAAAGTTTTTTTAAAAAAATAAAGAACTAATAGGTAAATACAAAAAATAAAATTCGTAATAACTATGGTTTCATTCGTTCCGTTGAGTTTCATTATTCAATAAAAATCTTCTCAGCGCCTACTCATCACGTGTCGCATTTGATAATGCCTCGCAAGCAAGCGCTGTAGGGGATGCAAGGCCAGTGGGAGATTGAAACGGCGGCAGTAATTGGCTAATAAGTTTCTCAGGTGGGAAATATATATATAATGCAAAAAGTCAAGAGAATAAATATCGCTGTGTGGATGATGACGACACCTTGACCTTGTTCTTTTAATATACAGCCAGAAGAGAAGAACAGAAAAAATAAAACTTTAAACATATCTAGCTAAAAATAAAACCAAACACAAAGCAATGCTATCTTTTTAATAGAACGAAATACTTTACTAACGAATCTTAGTGAGAGCAATTTCCGTCCACTAAGTATTCTTTATCTTTTGGAACCAAAACCACAGCCGCAGTCATTTTACTCAAAATCTATAATCTATAAAAAAAAATTGAATCAACAATAATTGCACACGCGGAATTTTATGAAACTTGTCACAGTGATAGCTTACAGCTTGGTGATTAATACATAATTGAGCAAAAAAATTATAGCGTCTTCTATGGCAGATTCTTGAAAACAAAGAATATATATCGGTTTACTATGACATATAGCTGCCATAGGAACGATCGGTTGAAAAAATATTTCATTAAGAAAAACTTTTTTGTTTATCTGCCAGGAAATCATTATTTGTTTTGAACATTTAAATTTCAATTCAACATCAGAGCTACGCTGCGAAATTTTATTCGGCATCCCGTTGGATAGTAAGAAGAAATTGAGGTAACTACAACTTCTCGCCATACTTCGCTTATAGGTATAACTTTTCACCAAACATGGACTTCAGTATCTAAAACTTTCGTTACTTTTCATGCACATACATATGTGACACAGTAGTTATCACTTTACTCGAAACGTGAAAATACAGGAAAATTTTTTCACTAAGACACTATTTGAAATTTTTATCAGATAAATGCAAATCTTTCGGAAATAAACAATAAAATGAATTTTAGAAAATAATACAGTTCAAAGTTTGTTACAATTTATTTAATGCCAGTGATATAATTTTTCACTTAAAACTTTTATAAGCTGATAGAACTGAGGATTTGTAATAAACCAAAAAATTGTTGAAAATTTTTTGTATATTACAATGACATATGAATTTCATTATAAAACATACAGAACCAATTTTCGTTTGCAATCAACCGATGTCTATTGTATATGTATTTTATATCTTTCTTCGATGTTTCATCATTGCTTCTTTTGCATATTGCGGCTGTCATAATGACGTTACTCCTACAACATTTTTTTTTTAATTTTGTGAGTAATGCTATGCACATAAAATATTTTACGATTTGCCAAATTAATTGAAATTAATTTTATTTTTGTGTGTCTACATTATGCAATTGTTTTATTTATCATCATTTTAGCTTCACATTTTATCCTAGGAAGGTGCAATAGCCACAACCTTGATTTCTATTAATTGCAGTTACCAAGAAACCTAGTGATACAAGACTAGACCATACTACTTACCTCCACTACACCACACCGCGGTGGAACCAAAGTCGGCTGAAATAGACAACTCAATCAACCTAATCATGGCCATCAGGGTCAGCGTAATCGTCATTACGACAGTTGCCCCACTGAACTTGTTTTCCCACACCTCAACTCATTTTATCGATGATGAGCACAATGCTCGTGCACTGAAGCCATTCGCATCTGTAAAGCCCTTTTTTGGTTTGATTTTTCGTTTCATTATTATGAATGTATTTTGCGTTGAGCATTCTCTAATCCTTATTAACTCGTTAGCCCACATGGCAAGCGAACAAATGTGTTTAATCTCAACTGCATCAATTGCCACTCGTGCACGTAGTTCGCTGCATAGTATGCAAAGATTTCAAAGTAAACAATTAACTAGAGAAATCTATAAACGATAATATAAACATACTATTTGTAAAACTTTCAGATTCCTTCTTTTTGTGATCACAAAGCTGCTAAGTAGCAAAAGTATGCAAAGAGTAGCAGTAAGCTACTCTATCGAGGACCAAATGGCTCCAGCAAAATTAACATTTCTTACATACACTCTACGATGTACATACCCAAGTCAGAAGCAAAAAGAAACTCAGTTGCTACCTCTATACATGAATCTAGTTGATATATTATTATACCCAGTATTAAAAAATGATAAAAGGTACATAAAAGTTGTGCAAATTTGTGTAACAGACAGAAAGAGGCGTGGCTGACCCCATATATCTCAATATTGTGTATATCGGCTTACTATATCATATAGCTGCCATAGGAATGATCGGCCGAAAAACAACATTTACTGAGAAAAATTTTTTGTTTATGTATTATAAATGTATATATATTTTTACCAAATTTGGGGTATAATAAGTTAAGATAATATCCAATCATATACCCTGAATATGATAGAGTCGATTTACTATAACATATAGCTGCTATAGGAACGATCGGCTAAAAAATTACTTTTACTAAGTATTTCTGGATTTTAAACTGAGTACAGGGTTTCCTATAGATACATACATGCCTTTATGCATAATTCAGGATAAGTATACCTACATATGTACATATATCTACAAGTTGTACAATAACCCGAATCTAACATTATGATTTGAACCTAAATTGAAATAGACAATACAAAGCACAAGACCGTATACGATCGCCGACAGCAGATCGCGATCAACAGAATATAGAATAATTGTATATGTAAATGAAATGTGGTTGTATATAAAAGTATACGCTGCTGTTTTTCCAAAAATGAAATGTTAAAAAGTGGGTCACGTAGCATGGGTGCGTTGCCTAAGACTTTCAACATTTACTGGGAGTGGGGGGTATGCGTGTCGGTCCATGTAAATTGTCAGCTGTTTTTCACACGCACAGAGTCAGTGTGAGCTGCTATCATTGCATTTTGTGATTTTGGCGATTTTCGAACCAGCGAAGTAAAGAAGAAGACAATTAGAAGATAATTTCATATGGTTGTTGAAATATTGAGATGTGCATGTGATGTCTGTGTTAGCATTTAGAGAACTACAAGAATAAATTCATTGATATTTTATTCTGTCTCTCTCTTCGTTTTATATTATAAAGAAAAAGCCATCTTACTTTTATTAAAGCGCTCATTGCGCATTTGGGGATTTCAATTAACTTAGCACATAACAACACAAAAAAAAAAAAAAAAATACATCATGTAGGTTTTGTTTTATAATCGAAAATATTAATGAATGTATTCATGATTATCATTGAATGTATTCAAGCAGCCCTCTAGTGCCGACTTTAAGCTGGTTTCTACCTATCTTAGCCATAAATTCCATTCTGCAGTGCTCATCATGTTCACAGCCTTTCAAACACAAGCGCATACGTTGTGTTTAAGGCAGTTAAAAGGGGATGTCAGAGATTCTCATTTGCCTATTTACATACTCGTACATACATATATAATACAATAGATTAGTGTGTGGTGAGTTCTTACAACACACAACAAAATCTGACAGAGGCATATGTAATGCATTGAAGAACTGTAACGACATGTAAACAATTGTGTAAGCAAATACCTTTATACATATGTACATACACACATACATACATATAAACTCGTACTCTCACATAGTACTTGTCTGCACGGTCTGTACGATGTTTACATTGACAACCGAAAAGCATACATACATACATTACCGATCAAGGGCTAGAATACAAAGACAGAGTAAGCGACAATGCGATTATTGATTTAACAGACCAAAAATCTTGAAAATTTGTAAGTTTCGAAATTTACATTGTCATTGGTATGCGCACAGTCAGATCACATGCAAAACTGTTGAAGCGCAGTAAGCAAAAAAAGGCAAAAGCTAAACTGCAGCAACAAAGCCAAACGACAAACGACAGACAAGACGACAGACACACAAAACAACGAATGGGCAAAAACAGGTAATACTCAAACATTTACAATGCAATTGCGCATTTTTGTTTTCGTTGAGTTTTGATTGTGGATGTCGAAGCGTTTTATCTATGCGACAATGCGAGATACGGGCAACACTCAAAGCATTCTCGACTAAAAAGGGAAAACTAATTTCATTAACACCAAATTTAGTTAAATGGCTGCGACTTGTGCTATTGCTCTAAAAAATTTGCGGGGGCCTAATCCAATTTTCGTAGTGCAGTTTAAGCTTAAATAAACTTAGCTGAATAGGGATTTTGTTGTGTTCCTTTTTTTTTTTATTTATTTATTTCAAGGTTTTTAATTGTAAAGCAAATAACTGCGCAATTGAGTGGCAGAAAAAAAGCAGCTAAACATTACATGAGAATATTGTTATACTTGATACATATTGTTAATAAAATAAGAATAGAAAATACTGCGAGTAAACACAAAAATAGTGAAAATGCAGAAGAGTTTAAGTTTATCTTCCTTTACACACGGCAAGGAGTAAAGGGTCAAACACTTGCCACTGACAAGTTCGTTACTCTTTGGTTATCGATCTGGTGCCTAATAAAAAATCAAATGTATGAGACTAACATATGTTCTCAATTTTAACTGAATTTTTTTGCAATATATGTATGTTTGTACGTATCTATGTAGGTAGGTAGGTAGGTGGGTAGGTAGGTACGAGTAGAAGCGTTGTGTTTTCGTTTTTTTGGTAAGGGAATTGGAGAGACTCAGTAAAACGTAATTTTTATTATTTTTTTTTATTGTGTCGTGCATTTGACATACGCACCCGCAATTTATTTGCGCTGTTGGAAATAAAAAACGGTTAAGCACAAACAATACCCACCCCTCTGCAGCAGCAAAAAAAAACCACAACGTCCACCAAGCATTTTAAGCGGATGAATGCACAATCGATTAGCGCTCGGCATAACACTGAACGCTTTTAACAATGAATGACATTGAAATTATTCGATTTTTCAAATGTGCTCGTACATTTTTTTTAAACAATTTTTACTTTTTACAATATGCGGAAGCTTTGATGTCACCATGATATAAGATATGCTGCGTCCCTCAGCTCCCACGCACCGCCTTGTTGCCGGCCTGCGCATGCCGAAGCTTGACATAAACTTCAACGACCACAGCATCAAATTCTAAACCCAACAAATATTTACAAACCAATAGTTATAAACACACCTAAACATGCCAGTTCTTAATAAAGTGATGTCAACAGAGAAATGGGAAAAGTGTTTCCGATGCCAATATTAATTCTCCACGAGTATCGACAATGGATCATATGTATGTATGAATGTTTTTTCGGTTAATTAGCAATACGCGGCTATAAGTAAAAGATTTAAGGGAATATGCAACAATTGCAGCAATAAAATATGAATTTACTCATAGAAAGGACCACGTCTTAATAGAAAACAAAAACAACATATATTTTAAGTCAGTTATAGCTATTTCATATTGATACTTTGTGATGCCAGCAGCTCTAAGAACTTTGTTTGCATATGCACACATATAAACAGATGCACATGCAAACTGTGCACTACAACAAAGTAGCGTTAGTAGTCTACAACAACAATACACTTCAAGCCTTGCACGACGGCCTAACTCTTCCATAATCTTGCATTGCTTGCTTAGTGTTTCTTGCTTCTTCTCTTTTGTGTGCATTTGTGTGTGCACCCGTATGCAAATCTTCTTTAAGACTCTCTGACCATCTCAATACCGCAAATTGGGTCAGCAGAACAGTTATCTTTGCATCATGCATCTGTGCATGTGTATATATTTACATAACTATTTAAAAACATACATGCATTCAAGGTAACTCACACCTACCTACATACACACATGTATAGAAGATATTGCTTTATTGTTGTATCGGTTTTTTGCAAAGGCCATCAGCAACATCAGTCAGTAGCCAGTAGTTAATAAAAAAGTTTCAATTATGCTATGTGACGACTTAACGGGAAAATAAAGAATTCAAATTTTCGGCAAACTGAAACCAAACAGATAACGTCTAAGCGCAAATATGTTGCTGTAATTTCGCGTTTGCAGTAAAGCGTTGCCTACTGCATATACAAACTCAAGGTCAAAATAATTAAACAAGTTTAATGTAACGCCAAAGCCGAATCAGCAAAACTAACCGTCACTAGAAATTAAAAAAAAAGAAAACAAAAACATAATCTAAGCAGAAAAAATCCATTTAGGAGTAGGGGGGGTTATGATAAAAAACAAATCAATGCCATATAGACCTCAGCCTGTAAGCGAACCCAAGATAAAATTTGGCCGCACTTTGGTCGTGTCCTGTTCACTTTGCCTAGCGAAGAATGCAAATTGGGGTAGTCCTGCAGCCATTTCGACTTTTACTTGCACATGATAATATATTTTTTTTAAGAATAACATTCAGCGCCACTTACCGCATATCTCCATGACATCTTGACTGTTTTGCACGCAACTCCCTCGACTCGGCTGTAATTGACTGGCTATTGGTCTTTTTTTACTATATCGGTTTACACCTATATCACACACAATATATGTATATAATATATAAATATTATGTATATATATACATATATATAATATATATGTATATATATACTAATATAAATATATATTTCTTAATTTAACTAATATAATTTAGAATAAAAAAAAAACAACAAAATGCGCATTTGATGCTCTTTTCAGTACTTCAATAATTTCGTATTTCACGCTGATATATAAGCTCTTAAAAAAAATTTTTCAATGATAACTCAATATTGCTGTAAAAATACAAAATATTTTCTGAAATTCAAACAAAATCATATATAATGTTTCGATGTGGTAACTATACGCATATGTACATATGTGCGTCGATCTGCCGCCAATCGAATTATCTACCCGTATGCATATGCGTTTGCTTAAAATCTTCAGTCTACACTGCCTGGCAGTGATTTAATTTTTATTTTTACAATCACTTTCAATATAAGTAAAAGATTTTTAGTATTTATTTTCTCCGTTTGTTTTTTACTTTTTTTGCGTTTGCTTGCGTTCGTTGACGTTCTTTTCGCGACTGATGTGCAAAGCTGTTTTGGGGTTGTTTTGTAGGCGACGAAAGCTCTCGGCTGTAATGTCGGTATCACCTTGCCCCTCCGCTGCGATGTTGATACCTACGCTATTTGGCGGCATCCGTCACGAAGGTTTGAAAAGAGCTTTTCCTTTTGAATTAATTTCTTTAGAATCTGTTCTGTTTTAATTCGCTTACTTTGTTATGCTGATTCATTCTCCTTTTCTAATGCTTTTTGTTTTTGGGAGAACAATTTTGTTGACATTGTTGTTGTTGTTGTTGTTGATATTGTTATAGTTATTGTTGTTACGGCTACACGTGCAATTTGAAAACGAACTTGAGTAAAAAATTCACTCTGAGTTTGAGTGCAAAATGCATTTGTCTGACACTCATACCTACTTATATACTTTGCTATAAGCCTTCTCAATAATTAAACTAAAGTACGTCGGCTCAAAACGATTCCATCATCTAGATCTGCCATCCCGCAGAACTTAATATCTGTTACTTCCGTTCTACCAGCCTCTTTTTATGAAAATCCAATATACATATATAAATATAGAAACTCAGTGCCAACTTATTTAATATTAAGAAAATTTTATTATGGTTCTAAACTGAACTGATGGCAAATAATAAACAAAAAAATTATTTCCAATGACAACCACTGCACTAAAATTAAACAACGAAATTTAAATAAGTCTGTAGTTAGTAAAACTCACAAATGAGGGAACTGGGATATAAAATCCAAAAAAGACTATTATTTTATTCGCATGGAAGCACCTGATATCAATTGACAAAATGTAAGCCCGCTCAAATTTGACAATTTATTTAGATTTGTTTAGGACGCTAAGTGATCATCATATCTTGCTAAAAATGTGTAATAGGAAACAGAAGCCATTCAACAATATTAAGAGCCAGCTGCATAACCTCCGCAGCTTGTTGATTCCACGAGTAGTGAAAACTTTCGCCAATTGCTGGCTAACACTCCTGTGACTTGGCGAACAACTCGTCAGTCTTCAATTTCGGTTCGGGCTTCTTCGTTGCCCCCGACAGCAATTGCTTAAGGCTCATAATAGCTTTCGCTGGGTTCAGATTTTTTGGACAAGTATTGACGCAATTCAATATAGTGTGACAGCGATAGAGCTTATACGGATCCATTAGGCTGCACAGACGCTCTTGTGCGGCTTCGTCACGCGAATCTATAACCCAACGGTAAGCCTGCATTAAAACCGCAGGACCCAAGTATTTGTCGCTGTTCCACCAATAGGATGGGCAGGCCGTTTGGCAGCACGCACATAATATGCACTCGACTAAGCCGTTCAACTTCTGGCGGTCATCGATATGTTGCAAATATTGCGCGTTACCCAACTCTTTTTTCAAGTTCTTGCGCATCAACCACGGCTTGATGGAGCGATACTGTTCATAAAATTGGCTCAGGTCTGGCACGAGATCACGGATGACATAAAGATGCGGCAGCGGATATATCTTGCACTTTTTCGAAATATTTGTATCGATTGCACATATGCATGCGAGTGTATTTGTTCCGTTGATGTTCATCGCACACGAGCCACAAATGCCCTCACGGCATGAACGCCGGAATACGAGCGTGGCGTCCATTTCGGCTTTAATTTTAATCAAAGCGTCCAGAACCATGCCACCACATTCGTTTAGGTCAATTTTGTAGGATTGCATTTTGGGCTTGTCACCGGGTTTCCAGCGATAGATTTCGAAGGTCTTTATCTGTGGATCCTTTTTAATTTCTTGTTTTTTCTCAGATTCTTCTAGTGGGTTACACTGCTCGAGAAGTGCATCTTTGTCGACACCATCACCACCTATTTTTCCTGACGAGAAGGCAAGGCCTATATCAGGCCAAGTCAAGGACTTCATTGTCGGCATGAGCGTGTCTTTCGATATTACTGGCGGACTCGCACTTAGCGTCAATTTACGTGTTGAGAGTGGCACTTGAACTAAAAAACTCCTTGACGCCGTTGAAGCTACTACTGAATCCCTAAAATCGTTACTCATTGAAATCTTTGATAATGTGGCAGTCTTCGGCAACAACATCAAATGCTTAGTCACTATGGTAGCAAACGACTTCTGAGTGTGGCTGCAAAACATCAGGCAGCAAAATCGTTTTTTCAATTTAAACATTTTCGCTCTTATTTAGTGTGTTCCCTTCTTTTCTTTAATTTATTAATCAAATATAAGATACTTGCTGTTATGAAACTGAAACGATGAACAAAAAAATGAAAGAAAACTTGTTCAAATATTTTAATGTTTTATAGATTAGATATCTCTGTTTATCTAGAACAACAAAACCAAATGGATGTCTCTTACTTTTACTCTACTAATCGTGTAGATGGGATTTTTAGTTGTGCAACCCAAAGCCTTTCGATTGATAAATTTCAGAACTAGGTACTGCAGAGCTGTCTGCGGCAAAGGCACCAGTTTCGCGATTATCAACTCCAGTAAAATAAAACTTTGTATTCTTACTTACCGAGATCTTAAAGCCTTTGCCTCCTTATACATACACAGTTGTATTTAAAAAGAATAACAAATATATGGAACTTAAGTTTTAGAAGAAACTTTGCTTGACGGCAGTTTCGTTTCAATTACTAACGCATAGCTGACTAAGAAAGGAAATATTTCGAATTGAAATAAACACAGCTGTAAAGTATTGAGAAACTCATTTTCCGAATCTAACGTTAAACCAACGAAGTTGCATAGACAAATTATATACACACATTATTATTATAAATATTATTATAAATAAATACTTACATATGCAGATAAATATAATTTTGAAATTCATTTCGAAATACTGTAGTCTCCTCTTAGCCCATATACGTATGTATGTACATACATATATGTACATAGTTTCGACCATTGTCCAGATTGCTGGACAACCAAAAGTGTAAAATCATAAAATGTATATCTCAAATGGGCAGTAAAAATTTTTAACGGCGAACTTTTATTGACATACATATTAAATAACCACCCTATGAGTTGTTTTTTTCTATTTAACTTTTAATTTTTTTCCTTGTAGCGTACTATATTTATTTACAATAAATTCGTATGGATATCAATAAGAATATGAATTAAAAATACCAATTTCGAAGGAGTTGACTCAGTTTTTTGATTTGAATTTGTAACCGCTTACCTCATGCAACATCCATCGGAATGTCTATTCCTTCTTCTTGCCTGCCACTCGCGCGGTGAATAGCGCTTTGCTTGTGTTCTACATGCTTCTTCTTGACTTAGCTGGCTTGAAAATCACCAATTTTTCAAAATACATAGACAACAGCTCACACTGTCTCTGTGCATGTAAAAACAGCTGACATTTTAAACGGGCCGACACGCATACATCCAAAAAATGCTAAAGCAGTTGCGTAGTGCAACGACTCGTTATTTTTTTTTATTCCTTTGCAAATATAAACAAATTATTCCATTTCAAATTGATTTATAATTAAAACACAATTGTAAATATACTTCCGTGAATATGTCAAAAAACATAGACAAAGTGCGTATTATTGTTGTCGGCGACTCCGGTAAATAGACGAAAAGTAGAACTTTATGTTCATAGTATTATCACTCCATAATATATATGTACATTCGATACAACAGGTGTGGGTAAAACTTGCCTCACCCACCTGATCGCTAGCAATGAATGCCTAATACGCCCTGGATGGACAGTTGGTTGTAACATTGAGGTAAAATTGCATGAATACAAGGAAGGCACACCAGAACAACAACCCTATTTCATTGAACTGTACGACATTGGCGGCTCATTAAATCACAAAAACACGCGAGGTGTCTTCTATGCTCCAACTCATGGTATTATCTTGGTGCACGATCTTACTAATCGTAAATCACACGGAAATTTACTTGAATGGCTGTATGAGATACTAAACAAAGATGCGAAAGATACGTACAAACCGCGCCCTGGCGGCGCGAGCAGCAATATGGCAGGGGGAAACAATGGCTTTAACACTCACACCTTCTTCTCTCAGACTTCGTCAAGCGATTTTACGGATGGAAGCATCTTTGATTTCGAGGATTTCTTAGGTTCAACCCAGATACCAATTTTGGTGATGGGCACCAAACTAGACCTAATCGATGAAAAACGCCAGCCACGTATCCTAAAAAAGACGGGAAGCATTGGTGAGTTGATGAAACCATTTTAGACTGATACGCCGAATTTCTGTCTTATACATGAAAGGTTATGAAGTTGTTTTCCGTTACAGCTGATCAATGCGGAGCAGAAGAGATATGGCTTAACTGCCGCGATCCGCATAGCATTGCAGCCGGCACCACAGACGCAGTAAAACTGGCTCGCTTTTTCGATTGTGTCATTGAAAAGCGGATACATGGCAATGGTTACTTTAGCTGCAGTGGCGACAGACGACGGTATATAGCTTCCCAAACATCAGCAATAAACAGCCATGAATTATCGCTTAAAACTCAAAGTCCTCCACAAACGACAGCTTTGACGGTTCCTTTGATAGAACATCATGACCTTAAGTAAACGAAAAATCCTTAAATTGTATTCTTAACCGCATTAAAAACAAAAAGACGTTCATATAATAAAACCGCCTACTAATATTTGCAAGAATTGGCTATTTTATATGTTAACGTTAGTTTATGCGAGCATAAACCAAAACTATAATGACAGGCTCGATAGTGTGTCAAAACATAATTTTTTCGTAATTCGTATAACTGACGATGCATACGTCTTTGATCCCGTTGCAATAATTCATTTTTTTATCAAGTAAGCGCCGTTTTAACGACTTCAATGTAACAACGACTCAAAATGGCTCATAAAGGTCCAAGTGAAATGTTCAACCAATGTGGTTTTTGCTTTAAATAAATTTGTGAGCGCGCAACCTGTTGACATTATAATATAGTAGTAACACTAGTTTCGCCATTTTCAGTACATTTTCTCTCCATGCTCAACACTAAAGTACGTGAAGAGAGAAGCACTATGCAGAGTGAGACGTCCTCGCCGTCGATCGCGACGCTTCAAGTTAGCAAGCCCAACTTTATTTGATTACAAATAGAAGATATCAACAAACAACAAAACTTCTTCTGCCGTTCTTCACTTGTGGTTTTTTTTACTTTTAGCTTTATCTAAAAGAAACAAAGTACAGTTATTTCAATTGGAAGTTAATTGGACGCAGCAAGCAATATATAAATTTGAATAAAAGCTCAAAACTCGAAATTTAAATAAATAAAATTATTTATTTTACGACGAAATCGACAGAGATTTTACTTAGTAACTTAAGTTGCATCGTTTAAGCTGATTAATAAATAACTTCGGTGAAATGGATGCTGAACCGCCGCGTCGTAGACACACTTTCTTCTCACACAATCAGGCCGAAACCAGCAAAGCCGTAGAGCAGGCGCTTTTGAAGTTAAGTGTTTTAAGTGTCACGGATAAACAAAGTACCGTTTCGCTTGATGATGCGAAGGGAACTAAATCAACAAAATACAAGGAGTAAGTTATTATTGAAACTTGTTGATTTCCAACCTCAGATGAATCTAACTAATTAAAACGAAATTCAGATATGAGGAGGAATTAGTGAAGGAAAATGAAGATTGGCAGTTACTGCTACGAGAATCGAATGCAATGTTGGCGAAGCATAAGAATAGGAAGTTGCAAATAGACGTCACTGTGTTATCAAGAGAGCAAAGCGAATACTTAAAGAAGGCTCCTTGCTTACAGAGTTTTTTACGCGGGCATCTAGAATTCCGACAAGAAGCACACGTTTTTATGGAGTTACAGGCCGCTGAAATGCTTGAACTAGAGTCATCCATACACCTGGCCTGCCAACGACATTTGATAGAGTGCCAAGCGAATAAAATCAATGAAAGCCTAGCGAATAAAACAAGCAATTAACGCAATCTGGGCCATGTACATCTAGTTTTAAGTAAAATTTTATGGAAGATATTAAAATAAATAAAAAAACAAAAATAAAATAAATATTGAAGCACCCAATTACCAAATTCGCTAAGGAAAAAATTAGAATGGTTTCCTTTTACATCACACACTTTACACCTGTCTTCAGCTTATGAAGTCGCCGACGAATTAGATGAGACTTCAACCTAAAACCAGTCGACAAAATTCCTTTCATTTTGCTTTTGTTTTATTAAATTAGATGCAGTAGTTATTTCTAACAAGGTACCGAAAATTGTATGATAATCTATTCCGATTAAAAAAGGAACCATCGGGAGAAATAAGATGCATATTATTATTTTTTATTTGTCATGATAAATTTGTTTGTCTTTTATGTTGTTTTACTTTTTTGTCTAATAGTTTTTTTTTTTTTTTTAATTATAATTTAAAATGATAATATGTTTAAATTATTTAATTGTTTTAAGCTTTTAAAGTGCAATTAAAATCCATGAAAAAAAATAAATATCTGCTTTGCGTTGCACTTAATTATTAATTAAATTATTATACATAGAAAACATTATTTATATAAGAATATGTTTCTTTACTACATTTAATTTGATTTTAAGCCAATAAAATCAAACGCAAAAAGGTTTAGCGTGTATTTTCATTAAAGAAAATGCGCGCAACATTAAAGCGTTTGTGGTCGCTGTTGTTGTAGTCATATACAATTACTAGATAATTGAAATTATTTATATATATAAAAAAAAAATACATGCACTTTTTTATGTTTAATTTCTACAATAGCAGAATTAATGTGTACAATAAATAAATTAAAATGTGTACTTTTGTTCGTTTTTTTCATTCTCATTTGTTTTTAATTTATTACATGCATAATAATTAATACCTTGTCATGGTTTCATTTCCTTTTGTGGTTTATATTTAATTTGCATGCCAGAACAAGTTCTTAATTTATTATTTACTTATGTATGTCGATGCCCAACAAATACACATTTAATAATTTATTTAAATACTCCCTTTGCGGCGCTGGAGCTGCCGCATATTTTATCAAAATATAAGCAAATATATGCAGTAATAAATAATGAACATAGTTAGTGTAAATATTTTTTTAATTAAAAATAAAAGTTACAATATTTAATTTAATTAGTTTTTGATTTGTTTTAACTTAATATATATATTAAATATTTAACGCGAGCTGCCAATAATTTCTTGTTTGATAACCGACTGTAACAGACGAGAAAAGTGGTGGAGTCTGTACAAGACGTTCGCAATGTATGATTTCTCTCCTTTTTTAAATATAGTTTAAGTTAATGTAATCAGCAACACCGGCGCATAAAATCAAACTAATGCACTTGCCTGTGTTTACACAAAATGACAACTAAAAAAAAGATTTTTGCCAGAATGTACAAACTTTTTGAGGAGTGTATATGTGAATATATGCATTTTACGCGCACATAAATATATTACAAATTAATAGGAAGATGTCGCCAATATACAGCCGCAAAAATGTAGAAATTTAATAGAAACAAAATAAACTTATTTAAGTCAAATTACTAGTCGCTGTACGTTTTACGAAAAGCGTAAAGGTTTGCTTAACAACTACTGAAGGGCATGAACTCCATGTCAAACCCTAAACGACTGGTTTTACATTAAAGATATTGTTGGGATTCACGTTTTATATAGATGGTAGCTCAAAGATTTTAAATAAAGATAAAAGAGATAAATGTAGATTACTATTTTATCTTCCAAAAATGTCGAATGTTTTTTAATTTATATTTTTAGTCTTAAAAACCCATGTATTTAGTTTGAAAAATACATTTTTGCAAAATTGTTAATGAGAATAGACGGAATCAAACCAAACTTAAGAGATTAGCGACCGATCCAGGATGCAAATAATGTCTAAAACACGCAAAAATGAAAAAGCAAGTCATAAAGAAATAGAAAACATAAAATTTCTTTGCACATATTTTTCAGCATTGCTTTGCGAAAGATCATAAGATCATATGCACAAGTATTTTTTTCCGTTTTTCAAAAATTTGTAGCATGTACAGTAAAGTACACTTAAACAAAAAATTGTTGCATGCAAGCATAAATTGTTTTGCTTTACAATTGCCTAAGCATTGAAGAACATTAATTTTCTTTATTATGTATTATTTAACGCAGCGTGTAGAACTTTGTGTATAAGTTATTAGTTTAAAGTTAAAAAAATTCCTATTAAAATTAATTAAAAAAAAAAAAATTTAAAACATATTTATATATATATATATTATAGTTCTGATAAATATAATAATTATACAAATAATGCTAAGAGCTTTGAGCAAAGAATATATTAAAATCAATTTAAAATAATTAGCAAGATTTATTTATTTATTTTTATTTTATTTTTTCCTGCTTAACTCTTAAGCGTTCTTTAATTGCTATTTTCTCACTTTAAGTTTTCAACTTTTGCTTACAAGTGTAGTTCGTATATTTTTTTTTTCAGTTTCATTTTATAAATTATTAGTAAAAAAATTTTATAAAAAAAAAAACCTGAATTTATAATTATGAATGCAGTTTTAGCTGTTAGCAGTTGGGTATTATTTAATCTTGGCTCGATCTGGACTCGCTAAGGCTCTTTTGTAATAGTTTGCATAATCTTGTTTACGTTCTTATAAGAATAATAATTATTATCAATAACATAATTATTTATAATAATTATTATTTCACTAAGACAGTAAAACATTATCAAAGTATAGAATATAAAACATGTAATGGAATACAACAGTAAAAGAACTGCGGCAAATACTGCTTGTTTCCATATATTTTAGATCTTAAAAAAAAAAAAATAAACAAAAAAAAAGCTACCTCCGCTACATATTTTTTTTTTTTGCAAATATTTTTTCTTTTGCCTTTACATAGTTGCAGTTTTGCTTGATATTGTTGCTAAATGCACGCGCATATTTTCCTTAGCTGGTTGCGGGGTGTAGGGTCTTTTCATCTATATTATTTTTTGTTCTAGTTTTTTTTTTTTTTTTTTTTTTTTACAATTTAGTGCTTTAAGCGAATTATTACTGTTGCTGCTTGGTTTTGTTTTTGATGTCTTGTGTCCACCATTAACACTCACTTTGCGAGAGATCGAGGTCCTTTTTAACGCTTCTCGCCAAACGATCCAATTCCGCGGCGGCATCTGTGCGCACAGCCAATTTTTCGGGTGTCATAAGACCATCGGTACCATTAGCACGTGGTGAGCCCATGCCTCCACCAACGCTGCCAGCCTGTGCGCCAGCTGGACCACCTGATTTTTTGTGCAGCAATGAGTTGAAGAAATTTGCAAGTACACCTTCACCACCAGGCGCACCGGGTGTCAGTTTGGGATCCATCTAGAGTAAAATCAATCGATCATAATTAACAGATTTATTTATTGTTTAATTCACAGCTATGTCTTACCTTCTTGGGTGAACTCTGGCCTGCGCTGCCCGGTGTGCGTGGAGAGGCTTTATTGCCGCCTTGCGAACGTAGTGGCGATTCACCACGCACTTGACCACCTTGCTTAAGTATCTCTTGCTGTCGCGCAAGAAAAACCTGTTCATCTTCGGTTTGCACTTCGTTTTCACGATTGGAGACAGTCTATTGGTAAGATTATTGCATGAAATTTAAGAGAGAAAATTAAATTACGTAGATGTAAACAAAAAATACATTTTTACTAATAATAAAATTCGAGTGTCTGTCTGTGATTTCAAAATAAATGACCAAATTTAAGTGGAAACTTCCATTAATATGATTCTTAATCATAAATTATCGTTTTTAAAATTTTTTTCACAAACTTTATATATAAAATTGTTCCTAAATTCTCTGTAACTATACTTCTCTTTAACAGCTAGACCGATTTTAATGAAATTTTCTCTGTATAATTCATTGGGTTTCACAATGGGTCACAATTGACCCGGTAACTTGCAAATACTAATAACTAAGAAAGCCAGACTTTTATTGTATGTGCACTAACTTTTCTAGTCGGTGGAGCTTTGATAATATCCGTGTAGTAGTCTTCAGCTTTGCACGCATGCATATTTTCGTAAAGAATACTAATCTTCTTCAAGCTATCCCAGCCAGCAGGTCTGCAATGAAAAACATTAGGCATACGTTAAGTCTGACTAAAAGCAAATTAAGCAATGTGCATATGATGACATACATTAATACTGCATCCTTTTCAACAACTAGCGCAGGTGTGCGGAATGGTAGTCCATAAATTCGATGCGTTAAATATTTATAGAGGAGATCACAGTTTTTGTCTTCTTTAACACTTGTGTAAAAAAGTGATGTGCCATGCTGCAGACAGAAACGTCGTATCCATTGCTGTATGAAATCAAAATGTTCATCTCTATACTCGTATTCCTTTTCCAGTGTCGTCATGTAGTCCGTCTGTAAAAGGCATAATAATCCAGATGAAACTTATGGCACAGTTTAGTTATTGTAAATTCAGTCAATTCAGGCCTACCTTCGTTACAACAACTACAATGTCCAGACCTAGATTTGTCGTTAGCGCACCTTCCGTGAGCGGCAACAAATCATCTTCATCGATTGAGTTATTTCGCATTGTGCGTTTAACCGGTGAGCCCGGATCCAGATCATCGCCGACCTCACAATAGGTTTGCCACGTCGTCACCAGACGTTGTCGCGCTGCTGGTTTCTCCTCGGGCTCCAGCTTCAGGCTATCAATATGCTGTGCGAGTACTTTAATCCAATGATTCAATTGCTCCAGCCAACCCCATGGCTGTGTCATTGAGACTGTGAGTATGACGAGTGTGTGTGCATAATTTGATTCATTAAGCGCATAATGCAACAGATTTGTGTGTCCTGGATCGCCATCAAGCACCCAAACACCTAATCGTGTCATATCTAAAAACAAACACACACATTACCAATAAACTTTCATTGAACCCCTTCTTAATAATATTTAAATAAAAACGAAATAATACGAACCATCTCTATACTCATCCTTGACATCGATATATGCATATTCAAGGCCTGAACCCTTTTTCGGATCTTCAACGCCCTGCAATTTGGCAATAAGCGTCGTTTTGCCCGTGGCATTATCCCCTAATACTAGTACAGATTTATTTGATGGAAGTTTTGTGCTGCCTTGCGTTTGTACTTCATTCAGTATTGCAGACCTGTAAGAATCATATATAGTGCGGGAAGTTAGCATTGCAAAGTATCAAAAAAAAAAAAACAATTTATTACTTAACATCGCAAAGGACACACGCAAAGCTATTATTTTAACTATCAATTGACAAAAAAATTAAATTATCCTTAACAAAAACATCAAAAAAATAAAAAATATATATATACATAAGAAATTAAACCGGAAACAATGCTCACGCTCATGTTCGTGCCCACCTTACTAATGTCTTGCTTACATACCTCTTGGCCAATTACTTTAAGTAGTCAATTGCTGACCAAGTCATAGACAACGTCGCCGGTGTCATCATCATTGTTGTTGTTGTTATTATTATTTCAACAATGCATTATCGGCATTCAATTATTAAAATGGAATTAGCATTTAAAATTGATGCTAACCATTCACGATTTAACATGCAATTGGCACAAATGGTAATTGGTAATCGTTAAACGTCTACTAAACATCTAAAACAGACCCGACCCGACTCAACCCGACCAGACCAGCAGACCTGACCCAAGCAGGCCAAGTCAAATTGCCAATTATTTTCGCTTGCATATCGCATATGTGCACACATATGCACATGAGGTCGTCTATGTATGCGTGTATATTACACTTGCAGTGTAGTAGGTGGTGCATACTAAGCCAAAAGGACTCAACATATTCAAAGTGTGCACATCGCCATAGGCGTTGCTTCAATTCCTAATGGCTAGAGTAGCAGAGCTTGCTGCCTTGATTGTGGTCTCTCTTTTTATAAATATTGGTTGTTGTTTACTTTGAGTTCGACTCACATAACAGAGTGTGTGTGTATGTGTGTGTGTGTGTGTGCGTGTGTTAAAAAAACGGCACAGTAAAATATTGATTTATCCTTAGGTGTTTTGGGTTTGTTGCGCCCAGCTTGAGTGTATATGATTGCACATCCGACTAAGTCATTTTCGCGAAAATGAAACCATAGTCGCTCTAACGTGTTGTATATGTGTGTGTATGTGTGTGTGTGTGTGTGTGTGTATGTAACACACGAGCGGTTCAAATATTTTCACAGACCATATATTACAGTCAATATTTCACACAAAATTAGCTTAGCAAATTTGAAATATTTACTAAGTTTCTGCACCAGCTTTAGGACAGTTTCACATGAGCTAAGTTGACTTTAATAATTGCTAGTCTTGTCCTAGTGACTATTTAAGCTTTAAAGAGCCAGTCAGTTTCAATAAAAAGAAATGAATGAGGAGAGCAGTTGTCCTCAGTGTATAAAAATTTCATGTACAATAATTGTAGACTGTAGACAGGCGGCAATTTAAATGTTTAAAACTTATGAGTTCAAATGCAGCACACCGCCACTGTCTGTTATTAGTTTTATTGTACGGTCGACGTTGCTATAACATTTCAACTCCTTTTTTGTTTTTTCTTTTGTCTTTCAATCCAAGAGTGCGCGGCTGCTTGGGGTCAGGCAATATGGCGTGGTGCGGCATTAACATTGTGTTAGACACATGCAAATGCGCGAGTATTGGTCCTTTTGACACTACAACAAGAGGGAAACATGCAACAATCGTGAAACGTTAACGTTTATCGCATGCGCCCTGCATGCCCCACTGACAGGCAACGGGCATGAACACAAACCAACAAATGAACCAACGTGCGCCACGCGGTTGGCATGGTACACATTAGCCCAAACGAAAAATTCTTGCTTACTGGATAGGCAGTAGTGACATAAAATAGAGCAAAAAAAAGAAAAAAAAGTGGAAAAGAAAATTAAAATCAACGAAACGGCACAAACATACTACACACAACATGAAAAGAGACATTGGCCTGAGTAGTATAGATGACGAAGCTAACGCGACCAAAAAACACTTCAGTGCAGACTTTGACTTTTGACGAACAGGCAACAGCACAACAGCATAAGACGCAAATAAAACTAAACTCGAACTAAAAAACCAATAAAATAATTAAAATCCAAAAATATCAATTTTCTATTACTAATAAATAAAGTTAAAATTTTTTTTTAAATATAGTAATGAGCAATACAAGTCTTTTAAGGCGACGCTCACGCAGCGAATCACGCAAGGACATACAACAGCACACGATAAGCGTAAATCAGCCGCAAGCAATACGCAAAAGCTTACGGGAGCAGCAGCAGAAACAACAAGAACAACAAAAACAAAAACAGCTGCAGCAGCCATACATAGGATATAAGCAACAGCAACCTCAGACTGGCAGTCAACCGTTTTTGCAAGAACTACAGCAACAGCAACAGCAGCAAAGCTTGAGCCTGGGCCTGGACCTGGCCACAGGCAATCCAACGCAGACAATGGGCAGGCGCAAAACTTCTGCCGAGCTCATAAGCGAAGCTAAAACCTATCTGGGCGAAGTCAGTCCAATGTCTTCTACAATGGGCAACGCTACAGCAGCAGCAAATGGTGATCAACTAATGGCTAATGTGGCCTACCAATTGCATAAGTTCTTTGTTTTAATAGTTTTATGTACGCAGCAGTTGGCGGCTTGCGGTTGGTTAGCACACGACGCCCAATCACACCGCGCGAACCTGGACGTGTGCTCTATGGAAAGGTCGCCTTGGCTGGCCGCCCACCCAGCGCCTTTTCGTAAGTGTTAATCATTTTCAGTTAATGCCAGCATTAATGGCAAACCATTTCTTTGAAAAAAATAACAAAAAAAAATAAATACAAAATATATATATATACATGCATATCATATACATTATGTACATATGTATATTGTATATTGTATTTCAAAAGCATGCGTTATTTACAAAATGAATGTAATCAACGCGCACCAAAGACGCCACCAGCAGCGTTGGAGCCGCTTAAAGTGAATACCAGCATAAGTCAGAACAATAGCAATAACAATAACAACAACAACAATGGCAATGGCAATGAACGACAAGCACAATCCTTTGATTTCATTGAATTACGCTTAAGTGGCAGCAGCAGCATTGTAGGCGATGCTAACATTGGCAGTGGCAGCAGCACGTGTAAGTTGGCGCCACGTAAGCTGCCCGCATTGGCGCATAAGACGCCAGCAATGTCGAGCAATGACGCTGCAGCCAATGCCGACTCCGTTATGCTGGCCAACAGTGACAGCCAACATGTCTCGGTCATTGCCAACGTCGAGCTCAAAACGGATGCGAATCGTTGCCGACGCAATGGCGACTTGCTGACACAGTCCAATACGGAAACGCTTATTGAGTTGCTGAAGCAACATGCCGGCTTAAAGGATTGCAACGATGAGACCGTAAGGCATATCAATGCGGTAAGTTGAAAGTTGAGCTGGTTAGCAGCAAGTTATATACGTGTCCTTTCCGTTCGTGTCGCAGATACTACTCGAGCTGTATGCACGCGTGCATCGGCATGAAAAGCACTTCAAGCGCGGCTTCATACTTGGCGGTCTCTATGGGCTGGTGGAATGCTCAGCGCCCAAGATACTGCTGGCGGTGGCACGTGTTGTGCTGGCGGTATGTATGCTTTGACGACGTCTTTACTTATTACTTGCTCATATGGCATGATTTCTGCACAGCTGCGGGTGACGGGCAGCAATTTGACAGGCGCCTGCAAGTTGATCTTCAAAGTCGCACGACATGAGCAGAACGATAATCTTTTTCACGATAATGATTTGCTTGAGCTGCTCATCGATGGCCTGGGGCGTGCCAGTCCGCTTGACGATCCGGAGGCTTGCATATACGGCTACGGGTCCATACGCTTTCTAACCACAAGTAGCGGGCAGGAGCGCACGGGTGAAACATTGGACACGTTGTTGCGCAACGAAGTTGTGCACAAGAACTGGATCGATTGCCTGGAGGAGCTGCCGCGGCTGAAATCAAGCGACACAACAACAGCGCCACACAACATGCACAACAGACAACAGTCAACAGTTTGTGAGTCAATGATGGGCTACACTGAGGCGGGCAACAGCAAGTCCAGTGTCACCATGCACCAGCAGGCACGCGTGCGTAAGCTGACCAAGCAGTATACACTTGTTGAGCGGCTGGCACGTCACGGCGCTGTTGAGTTAATGATATTGCATTTACAAATACTCAACGAAACCGGCGCCAGTCGGCGGCTGACGGGTCCGCCATTGCATTCGCTGTATCAGTTGTCGGCAGCTTTGCGTGCGCTGGCCGATGTGCGTCAGACGAATGACGTCATCGAACGTGAATTTGGCGCTGCTGTATGCGTACAACAGCCTCCGGCCAAAATGGTGCATATACAGCTGGAGTTGGCTTGTCCACATCTGATACGTGCTGCCGAGGTAGCCATGGGTGAACTCGAGGTTCAGGCGAACATTGTGCGCACACTCAGGTATGTGCCAGCTAAATTAATGTATTTTGTTTCATTTGATATTGTTATGGTTTCACATCATGCATTCGATAGTGTGCTCTCCGAGGATACGAAATGTTGCCAGGTGCTGGCCAACTACGCGGCACGCATTGGCATGCTGTTGGGACCGAGTGTTGAGGGCGCCAACACCAACACGAAAGCGAACACGACAAACGAGAAACTGCTGGCCGTGCTTAGCCGCCTGGGCTATATACTGGGCAACATTCTGGCCAAATACGACAGCGCGCGTATACAGGTGTGTATTCTAATTTCGCTTTGCGAATTCACTCGCTTCTAATGGGAATGTATGCGTGTGCAGTACTATCACAACGACGTGGCCATGGAGTACTTGCTCAATGTGCTGGATGTCTACTCAAAGGCGCCGCTAACGCTGCGCAACTCGCAAGGCGACACCGGCATCGATGTGCTAATTAAGATGATACGCGTCATTGCCAATATGAGCGTCAATGCGGAAGTCGGCATTGGGCTGGGCAACATGCGTACGCTGGGCGCCGTGCTACTCCATTTGCTCAACGTGCACACGTCAAATGCCAACACAAATACCATGCCAGACACTAGGAAAACGGTAAATATAGTTTGTTGTTGCTTTTTTTTTTTCTTTTTTCTTATTTTTTTTTTTTAATCTCACACAGAAAACGGAACTACAGGAACTGATGCATGCCACACTCGGTGCACTGCATAATTTGTGCTTCTATCAGGATAAAAATGCAACACCAGCGCAGGTCATCGAAGCCACGGGCTCACTGCAGAGTATACTGCCGGATCTGGCGACCGCCTTGTGCGTCGCACTACGGACTTGCGCACTGGAGACCACTAAAGTGGAGATTGCGCGTGTCTTAGGCAATCTGACGCGCAATGAGAAGGCACGACATTACTTTTGTCGCAGCGGCGGCTTACTCTTGGTCGTACAGCAACTGACGCGCAACCCCACGCAGGACTATGATCTGAAGGCGTGCGCAATTGGCGTGCTAGTGAACCTACTTGGCGACTGGGAGAACCGTGCACCATTTTTGCAATTAAAGGGTTCCGAAGTGCTGTCACTCTTGCTGCGCGGCGCACTCGAGCAAGAGGATTGGTTTATGGCCACCATTGTGTGTCAGGCCATATGGAATCTACTTATCGATGCACAATGTGCACGTCAATTGCTATCGCAGAGCTGTGTACTCGATGAGGTAAGTGATCTGTTAGCGGATTATTTGGACGAGGAACGCATTTTCGAAAGCGCAGACGATGACGATGTCGATGTGCTGTGGGAGGATTTTGCATTGGTTGCGACCGATTTACTTGAACGTATACAGAATAACTTTGACAAAGCAGAGAAGCAAACACAATCCTCGATTGACGATGACGATGAGGCGGAGAATGCTGATGGCGATGATGCCCGCCCCGATAGCGTTGATAATGGCACCGTCAGCGCCGAAAAGCAGAAAACAGTTTCACGCATACATCAGCAGGTGTTGCAGCACACCAATGCGAACAACGTGGACGTCGACGAGGATGATGTATTTATCGAAGAAATGTAAACGCTTAGAAAAGGTTCTCTTCTCTTCTCGCTGCTGCTTTATACAATTTGTCATCATTGTTTCAAATTTAATTTTTATTATTACGATTATGTATATGAGTGCCTGTGCGTTCGTTTGTTTATGTTATAAACGAATTGGTATAATTGAAAATACACATAATATTCTATATTATTAATCAAAACTTCCTTTCGTTCCATTTTTAGTAGTATGTAGTAGCATACTAAGTTTTTTGTCGATGACACCATCAAACTGTTATTTTTTTTTCCTTTACTTCTTTGTTTATTTTTCGAGCTTTTTTACTCGGAGTCAACGAATCGGTTGTCATTTATAGGCTTGTTCGCTCGCGTCAGCTAAAGCAAAGCAAACCGTTGCGGCTTAAATGGAAATCGATTTTTATAACCCTGCCCTGCTCACACCTAATCGAATGTATGGTGTAGAAGTAAGCTGCGCTTTAAATTATAACGCTTGCCTGGTTATTTTGTCTGCCCGTCAAAGCTTTGTTATTTGTATATAAGTTATCATGAGCTGCTCTCAGCGTAGTATAGAAGAGAGAATAGTGATATCATGAGAGCGTAATTAGTATTAGAGTTAGAATAAATGATGAATTGTAATTGTACTTAGTAAGAAGTTTTCAGTGAGTAATAGATGTATGAAATCAGCTGATCTCATAAGTGCTGCGTTAATATTTAGTTGGCTAGGCTAGTTCATTGTATTGCGATAAAAATAACGCACAGACAAAAAAAAAAAAACTGAAATACAACAGATTCTTAGTGGAATGCCATTCCAAAAACAAACTTTGTAATTTGAAGCATAAAATATATACCTCATTTGTCTTTTAATTTCTTGGCTTGTTTTAAATTATTTGTTTTGGTTTTTTAGTTTTCTATGCAACTGTTTTTTTTTACGTATTCTGGGTAAAAGAAGCAAAACACATTATGATGAATCATATTCCCCGATAACTGTATGCATAATAACACGCTACTAGCTATAAAGAACTTTCGAAGCACCTCTACAACTTGCACAAATTAGCATAAAAATGCAAATAAGTGTTAGCACATAAAAAAGGAACAATTTATTTACAAGAACAAAGTAATCACTTACCAGAGGTTCTCCTTTTCGTTATTTGCATCCTTTTTTTTACTAGTAAAGGATGATGTCAGCGCATTGCTGCCCATCTGCGTACTGATGTCCAGCGCCATTGCGTTTGCTGCTATTATTCCTTTTTATTCTTGCTGACGTTGTTTTATTTTTATGTATTTTCTATTAAAGTGTAAGCGTTTTAGGATTTGTGTTGGAATCTGCAACAGCTGAAGAAGAGGCACAGAAAATAATACATATAACTTTGTGCATATACTATATTATAATATCAAACACTTTTTACGAAACACTAAACGCTTAGATCCAATTGGATAAGTTTATACAGGTAAAATTTGTTCTGTTGTTTTCGTTTTTAGAGTACGCCGCCAACAATAACAATAACCACGCAAAAAAAGCACTAACGAGAATTTAAAATATTTTATTTTAAAAATATTTTTAATTTAATGTACAAAGTGAAGTGTCCTCGAAGAGATTTTTGCATTTAAAGAAACAAACAATAATAACTTCCAATATGAAGGCGAACATACAAATATCTTGGGCTGGATCGGCGATTAAATCGGTGGCCTTATCATAGTGAGACTAAACGTTAGCCGCATTTCTTGAACAACTTCACTTATTCTTTCCATTTTTTGGCTTCATTTTGACTCGACAATGATGATGAATCGCTGCCTTCGCATATGATTTTTTAGTTTAGTTTTTTCTTAAAGATTTTTTGATGATAGTTTCTTTTTTCGCCTCTTATTCAATTCATGACCAATTGGCAATTTTTTTTCATTCGCTCATTAAAGCTCTCGCTCACACGCTAGCTTGCTTCTTTTACAATCTCTCGAAGAGCTACAATATGTAGCTCTCTGTGCACACATACTTCTTATATGCAAATTTCTGCCGTTCCTGTTGGTGTTTTGCCGATTTTAAGAGTACTGGATGAGCGGCAATTAATTTGTTTAATTAATTTTTACTCGTTACGCGTATTAGTTGTTAACAATAACAGCGTGTTTATTAATTAAAGCAAACTTTTCCACAACGCCCGATGAAAAACTTCGTTGACACGCAATAACAAGAAGAAGACACACTGACAGTGTTGTACAATGATGCGCGATATGTGTTATAAAACACTGTTGTTATGCTGATACTCTTTACTACCATTCACAACGAAGTGCAATAACAAATCAAAACAAGATGTAAGCCAAATATAAAATGGAGTGGCTATATTGTCTACAACAGCCACAGGAGCTCGTGAAAGCCCGGGGCAAGTGATCCGTCGGACGGATTTTCTTGAGTGGCTCAATGATGGAAATTAATTCAGCAGTTTCCGGTAACAGTCTCTGTGACAACACTGTGCAAACAGACGTTGGGAGTGCATATCTCATAGTTTCTTTCATTTCTGCGCAATTGCTTTGCCACAGCGTTGCTTTCTTAAGGCTTTCTTAACGAATGGCTGCGAAAATGTCAAATAACAATATCATATGTGCACGTTGTTCATCACTATTTCACTGGAACAGAGTTTGCAGGGCATGCCAAGTGGTTTGTAAACAGAATTCTTGCTGAGCATTTCTATTTCATCATAAGACCATTGCCTCTATGTGCCCGCGGAGACGACACTCTGCTGGGGTCATCACTAACATCTAAGGCACGAAAGTTCGTTAATATCTAAATGTCAAGCTAAACGTATTATATTGCTGTCACAGATGTAAACTTATATGGCGCGCAGTATGAAGCACAGTCCCTTCCGGATAGCACACATATACATATATGTTGTCATTGCCACCCAATGAGCTTGACAATAAAAATTTGTTACACCTTCTCTATTAGTCACGCCAGAGTCCGATGCCTATCTCTGCTAGTTGAACCCTTAGCGTGAAGTCGATTTGGAGTTGGCGAGCGGCGATTATCCATGGTGTCTTCTGTAGAAATTTAATTGCGCCGTCGTATCTCGAAAATTTGACTTAGTCAGTAACCCCTAAAAAAAACAAATAACGCTTCATTTTCAAATTGCTATTATTAATTTAGTTTAATATACAAAAACATTTTTTTTTAAATTACAAATTCATATATGAATATTTATATATATATAAAACATTGGCGTATATAACGGGTTGTTCAAATTGTGTTTCGGAAAGTATTATATGATTAAAAAAGGCAAAAATCAGATTTCACTGAAGTTTTTATTTCAATATATTGCTTGAATCTCGCCATTATATACACAATATATAACATAATTTGTCCTGTCGCTGAGTTGGCTTTCAGCAATATGATCTTTTTGAGGTAATTGTCGATACAACATTATAACATATATCGGACTGTAAAACAAATGTAACCCATCGTCGTATTACGGTTTTTAAATGCTTTAATATTGGGTTCTTAATGTTTGTCATCACCTTTGTTAAGAATAATGTATTTAATTAAACAAAAACCACCTTTGTCAACGTATAAGGCAGTATAGCTGATAAAAATTATCTATATACTTGCCGAACCACGAAATAGTTAACCCTTTATATACATTCATATAAATGTATATACATATATATGTATATATATATCTAAAAACACTTGACTTTAAAACAATAAAGCATAAGTAGCGCATAATAATCATAATACATAATAATCATAATACATACATGATAATTATAATAAAAGTTTCAAGTCGAAGTAAAGAAATCCCGTTTAGCTTATTGAAGACAAAGAACTTTATGCTTACATGGCATAGGCTCTACTCTACTAACTAGAGTTTTAAAACTAGGTTGCAAACTGTAAACGAAAATGTGATTTGTTTTTTTTTTTGTTTGTATTTTAGTTGTAAAACGAGCCGGCGCACGCTCATTGAGTGTTCGCCGTTATCACGATATTCATTTGTGGGTAGCCTTCGGGCTTTACCTCTGATGTGATTAGCTGCACCATTCGCTGCTGCAGCTCATCTTGGCTGGCCTGCGTACCGGGCGGTATCATCCAAATTGTGTCTGTAAAAAATAAAAACTTTAAATTCAAATTGAAAACATGCGAGAGCGGTAAAGATCTGATATGAAAAAAATAAAATTAGTTAATTTACAAACTTCAGCTTGTTTACCATTGAAACGTTAAGAAAAAAGTTGACATGTTATATCTTGACCCCACTGTGCTGTATGTTCAGTAATTGCATTGGTGCATCAATACACAACTAACCGCTTCTACCAACAAAAATGGGTCTATTCATGTACATTTCAGTACAGAAATGGATAATTAAAAAGCAAACTCTGAAGATTCGTAAATCGTAAAATAAGCACAAGGGATTTCTGCATTAGTCAACAGCAGAAAGAGTTTATGACTCATGTGTGAAGACGATAAGAAATTATCAAGAAAAGCCAACTGCTTTTGCTAAATCTCCTGAAGCATGGTAATGCAATAACGTAAAAATAATAAAAAATAACGCGCGTAGCTAAACGCTTACCACCAAAATACCAGCCATTTGGCGTACACAGGCGCCACATAACTGGAGGTTGCGTAGGCATTATATCGGCCAGTATATCACAAGTTTCGCCCGAACGTATAGAGGGCACGTTGATGCGTTGAGTTTGTGTAGGAGACGTTAGAAAACAGCCATTAGGCCAACGTTCCGTGCCGTCGTTTTGTAAACGAAATGCTTGTTGCAGCGCCGATAATTGCGATAGCTGAACGATCTTCATTGAAGGCATTGACTGTAAACTGCAAAAATCCAAATAACAACCGAGCGCCGTTTGCAAATTCCTAAACAAAAGAAAAACGGAGAGTCATAATAAAAATATGTATTGACTATATTTCTGAAGATATTGTGCTTTGCTTACCAATTGCTCATCTCTAAGTAGAAGCGCGCGGATTCTCTGTTCATTTGGTTGTTCATCAAACTCTGAAACTGGCTAATCAAATCTTCGTGATCCGTGGTGCCCATGCAGCTGAATTGTTGCAGCAGCACTGAATCAATGTCATAATCGTTCGTGGGTAGCAAAGTTGCAGCTTTAACAATTGGATTGGCGTTTGATGACGATAGTGATAGTGTCGTTGTTAGTATTGTTGACGACGTCGTTGACATTAGCGGCTGCGATGCGGGTGGTCCTGGCAAAGGTATCGCTGTGTTATTGCTGATCTCCATTGAAGCATTGTTCGCCAATGGGTTTATGGCAGCGGCTGTTGTTGTTGTTGTCATTGTTGTCGTCGTGTACATGGGATCACATTGCATTTGTTGCTGCTGCAGCTGTTGTTGTTGCTCAGCAGTTTGTTGTTGTTGGATTTGCTGCGGTTGTGGTTCGTAATTTTCTTCAACATCCATTGTTTTTGTGTTGATTTAACTGTCGTTAAAAACAAAATGCGTTAAAACGTAAATGAAGATATGCTACCTTAAGGTATTCGCGGTTTTAATGTTCGAGCTAACAATATAAAATAAATAACTTCTACCAATGTCAACACAAAAAATAAAGAGCTGTCGTCAGAAGAGAGAAGCACCATGTGTGTGAGTGAGAGAGAACGGTTTCGTGCTCTGCAAACTCTATTCTTCTTTAACAACACTACTTCAGTACTGAACAACGTAAAATCATGTTTTTGTTAAATCGGCGGTTACAGAAATTGTAAGTGTTTTCTGGTTACTCATCGAAGTCCGGAGATTGTGTGGTGAGGTGACAACCCTATCTAGTCTAATCGGCGCGGTCCATTTTACAATGCATGACCATCTGCCCAAAAAGTTGCCCGATCTGTCAAATCATATGGAAGAAGAGAGATGGAATAAAAACCATTGCCAACACAGGTTAGGAAGCTTTTGCCCAACCCCCACAACATCACAGCAAGTTTTAAATTCTTAACAAGCCAGTGTTTGATATAATCTTAATAAACAATAATAATGATCGCTGCTACAGTCTTCAAATATTGATGTATCAAAAATAACGATACATGTAAATTCACCATATCACAGATTATAACAATCTGTATCCTTTCGAATCCGATGTTGACATCTAGCTTCGCTGTTTACAGCCTATTGTGGTTAACATTATCATGTTAGTAACAGACGACGTTGTTCGCCACAGCGACTGAAATCTGCCATGTTCATTTACATCAAGTACAAGAGCTACCAACATTGAACGGAAGTCCGTGAACTGTTTTAGTATTTTGATGTGTGGCCATTTTGAATTCATGTAAATTTCACCTCTTAGGTGAATGTTGCCAAACTGTCATTCACTGTGCACTACCACTAGTGGTATAGATAGATGAGATAGAAAGGGAAACATAGATGACCGAGACAGTTTTCCGCTGCTCACAGCTGTTATTTGTAGCATATTGATACTTATTATTATAATAACAATAACAGAAAAAGAAAAGATAAATATCTGAGCGAAATAATGCTAAGTGGTGGCATTCGGCCCAGAATCTTTTTATTGATTCACCACCATTCAGAGAATTTTAATATAATGATTTACGTAGGTCATATGTTAAGCTAACATGACAGTAAATTTGAATTTGTGATTAACTGTGCACAAAAAGCTTATCAGCAGATGTAAAGATTTGTTTTTTTTTTCGGGTAAATTCACGAGTTTGACACTGTCAAGAAGGTTGTGAGGTGACAACCCTAATAGTTCTAACCGCGCCTATCCCACCGCTCTCCTAAAATACTAGTTTTGTACAAAGTTTGTCATTAAAACCGAGTTAAACTAAGAGCCTTTCTGAGCCCTTTTAGGGCAGCAAAATGTAGACCTAACAGTTACAACACTGAAATATGCGTTGCTATCACGCTCTAACAGTACTATCACACTCTCACCCATGTAGAAATGCCTGTAATTTGTTTTTGTAAAATTTAAAATTTTCAAAAGCCATGTCACCTCTGTCTCTCAGAGAGAGAGACAGTGACAACATTCTCTGGGAATGTGCAACTAAACGACGCAACATCTGATGACTTAACAGAGCGACAACGTAGTGGTATGTGTTAACAGCACGGGTAAATTTCCAACTCTGCCAGTGTTGGGGTCTCACAGACAGCATCGGTGTGCGTTGAATTCCGTGAATTATCAAGCCGAGCTGATCAACATGTTAACAGTGAGAACGTGACGTGTGAAGAACAAACACAGTACCACGTACTGTACCGTGCGTAGTAAAATGAAGTGCAGCAATTGAATAATAATAAACACACAATTTTAAAATTTTTTTTTACTTATGTTTCAACTCTGAAAAAAGTCGTATAATTAATTAGGCTAAATTAAGTGGAGTGCAAAAAAAAAAATACTAAACAATCATTACAAGTGCAAACCTGCAAGCAGCGAAAATATCTAGTTAAAAGCAACAAATCCAATTGGAAGTCGCAACTAGCTGTGGGCGAATAATAAAATATAATAAAATCAGCAAAATGCAAAAACAACTTGTGAAGTGACAAAAGCTGCAACAAAAAAAAAAAAAATAATATAAAATATTAAAAAGCAAGCTAAAAAATCGAATCAAATCGTGAATTCGTCGTTCACAACGACGTCTTTATTGTCGTAGTTGATTCTGCGATTAGTAATAATAACGTTAAAATTCGTCGCCAGCGTGGAAAATAGTGAAAGAGCAGTTTTAACGGTGTGTATATTTTTGTGTTAGAGAAAATAGTTATTTATTTTTGTTTATGTGCTTAGCCAGCAGTACACGTTACAATTAAAAAATAATTGTAAGTCTTGTGTGCTTTTCTCATTTCTGTTGTAATAAAAGCTATTAAATTTTTCTCAACAACCTGACCATTTTTTTTTTTACATTTTCTACGTCTTCTGTTGCTGCTAGTGCTTTTTGCTACATTTCTTTCTCACTCACTGCGCCGTTATTTATGTAACAAGTGTGTGTATATTAAATGAAATATGCATGTGTATTTGGTGATTTTTTGTGATTGAGCAGCTCTCGCAAAGTCGACAACGCCGTTAACTCGTATAAAAAATAAAAGAACGACAGCAGCAACAACAACGAATATTCAGCAGTAAATTTTGAAAACAACGAATTATCGCCTAAAAGGAAATAAGAAAAGTAGCTGAGCAAAGGAAAAAATGAAGCACGCGAAAAAAGTCATGCATAAATAACTAAGCACAAATTTTCAATTAGACATTTTTGCAAAAAAAAAAGAGCAGAAAAAGGCAACAAAAAGTAAGCAGCAACAACAAGCAATAGACTTAATATAATGTAAAGCATGAAATGTGTGTGTGTGTGTGTGTGTGTACAAAGAACACGACGAATTTTAAATAATTAAAAATCTTATACGGAAAAATAAAACAATGTCAACTGTAACAATATTGTAGTGTTTCGTATTGCCTTTTATAAATTTTCTTTCTTTCTTTTTAATCATGCATAATTCTTGGAACGATTAACGTGACGTGCATGAAGTTGTCATTTGTTTGTTGTTGCTATTTTATTTTTTTTTGCTATGCTTACTTGTTGTTTCTGCTACTCGCACGCAATGTTGTGGCTGCTGTTATTGTTGTTGTCGCAGCCCAAACTGATAAGCGTACTTTACACTCTCCCTCTAGCGCTTACGCATTTACTCTTTAACAGAGATACACAATCACATATACTCAAATAAATAATAAACAGCAACAACACTTGTAGACGGGCAACAGCTTCCGTCGTTCTTATTTGATTTTGGTTTCATTTTTGTTTTTACTCTGTACTTGTTTCGATTCGTTATGTTTAGTAAAAACAAAACAGAAAGTGATAAATATATACGAATGTATATACATATGTATACATATATACATATATATATATACAAATGTATATATCAATATCAAACATTAAATTCACTTGGCATTGTTTGTTGCTGTTTTTGTTTTACAAATACCTTTATATGTCAATGAAATAGAAAGCAAAAAAATTATAAGAAAGCATTAGTCAAATAAATAAAATAAAAATAAGTGAAGTTAAATAGTATTGTTGTGACTACGATAACGACTACAACCAGTCACATTTTTTTCTTTATTCAATTAAAAAGTAGAAACTATGTTTCCATTCATTTGCTGATTTTTCTTGTAAAGCAATATAGGCATGTACATGTGTGTATAAGCACACATATGCATACATATGTACATATGCAATTTATTGTAAGACTCTGCCCTTTTACGCGTTTGTTGCTGCCTTTCCATGTCATTCTTGTTGTTTTTGTGGATTTTATTGTTAATACACTTCACGCTTTAAACAATTTTCTTACATATTTATATACTATTTATTTTCTCTACTTTGTATACTTTACTCTACATACATATGTATGTATAATTTATTTTGATTCATAATAAAAATTCAACTTTTAATGTTGATTCTTTTCTTTTTTGTATTTGGTTTTTCTACAACCAGAACAATTTGCTTTAATAATATTGCTAGTATAAACGCTTCGGTTTTTTTCTTTTATAATATTTTGTATTATTTAATTTTTTCATTTAAACTTGATTCACATGATTGTGTTTGATAAAGTTTCGTTTACTGTTTTGATATACGAACTACCATTTACTTCCTCAAGTAACTAAACAACTAACAACAACACTTGGCAAACAAGTTAAAAGTTTAATAAAAAATATGTCCTAATTTATTTTTTTAACGGCACTCGAAACTCTCCCAGGCATGACGTAATAATATGCATAAAAATCATCATCACTATGAAAGAAATTATATGCGGAGTGCATGATTTCCCCATTTCTGAGAATTGTTGAATTATCACTTAATATAAACAAAAAAAAAAAAAAAGAAAAGAGAAAAAGAAAGAAACAAAAAACAACAAACATGCACAACAACACAACGGCGTATACAGTAATATTAGTTCAGTTCAGTCGTGGATCTAATACGCTACAAAAAGCATCTCAGCTTATTAGTAGCTTTTGCATCTATCGTGGAAATCTTGTGATAAACATAAAAAGTCTAGAACTTAGATTTTCTAAAGTAGAGGCCTGTTCTCATATTTTGTAAACATTACCCAAGAAGCACCAGCAGCCAATTTTTTAACTCTTAACAGGTTCTTTTTTATTAAGATAAACATTTAGAGCGATACTGACCATAGCGCCTTAGCAGAATGACCTTTTAAGTTACTGTTGAAACAAGTTCCTTGACTTAGAAGTGTAGAGTCACTTACATGCTATTTGTGTAAATTAAAATACCTTTTCCATTAATTTAGCATGTAGCGTACTAAAGCTGAAAAGTATGCAAGCAAAAGAAATCTTTGGATTTATGTATATATGTACATTATTCTGCTTCGTTCTTTATATACAAGTATATTATTAACAATTTTTTTTTCTGCTTATTTAACGCATGTCATATTTTCCCCTCATAATTTATTCAACGAAAATGTATCTATGCAAGTATGCACATAAACAAGCATGTACATATGTATCTTTATATGTAATGCTTCTGTTTTGGTACATTTTATTATTTTAATATTACATTTAACAGTAAAATTTCAGAAATTTCCAGTGAAATTTAATAAACGAAAACATCAAATAAAGATTATCGCCTGAGCGGGTAATTTCCCTGTAATTATTTCAATTAGTTGAATGTTCTAAGCTATTGAAAAAATGCGAGTCATACAGAGATGGCAGATTTTTATTTTATTCTAGAACAGTGGCTTGCACATAACAAATAATTTTCAATTATTGGAAATGAATTCTAACTTTTGCAGTTTCCACGTTGGCAAAAATACTTTACGATATTAAAATGCGTCTTGTCAAAATATCTGTTGTCATCAACTTCCTTGTGAGTTGATCCATATATCGAGTACAAATTGTAACCCATTCGTAACTTTCTTTAGGTTGTGCTGGAGGTGTCTTTGATTTATACGAATTTTGGGGCATTTGCTTAAATATGTGAATCTTATACGAGTATCTGTTTGTTATGATTTTGCGCTTATATTATGTATAACTCAGCGTATTTAATTTAATTTACGTTAAAAATTGTTGGGATTATATTCAATATTAATTAGTTGTATTTTTATGCCTTTACAGATCCATGCAAAATGTCTAGTCCTGACGATAGAATACCTATGCACGGTGAGTTTAAATACAAAAGCAAACTTAATTAAGAACGTAGATACAGATATTATACAAAATGTAACAATAATAAAAACAATAACAACAACAAATATATTAGTTACATATGTACATTATGTAAACAATGGCAAAGTTTTCACTTGCTTAGGTTTTCATTACATACAACAGAACAAAGGAATCAAAAAGGAAAAACCATTCTAAGCAATCAGGCAGGCGGGCAAACAAGGGATGATCTTGCTAGGTGGCATTTACCAAGACGTTAACTGTTGGCGAACAGGAGTCATGGGCAGCACTGGTAGCCAAGGAAATACATGTCTCTAAAAAAAAAAAAAAAAAAAAAAAAAACGGCAAAAATATTGCTGAGCTGCTTTTCCAAAAATAACACTAACAAGTATGCGTAAGCACATGCCACATAGCAAGCCATGTACATAACTGTGTATACATACATACATACATACATATGTTCATATATACATGCATACATACTCATGTGTGTACAGTATGAAACGCGTGCTAACATTTTATACATATGTACATATCTATATGGCGAGCTACTCGCTTGACGACGATGCTGAAATGTTGGAGCGGTACGCAATATACTGCTGTTACTGCTGCTATTGGAGGGCTTTAGAGCTTGATGAAGGCTGTTAGGCAGCTAGCCAGGGCAGGCCTAAGCAGAGCACAGCAGGGCAGGCAACCTTAAGGCAAGCGTACGCACAGCACAGTCAGGACTTGTTGTTCCCAGCAAACGAGAGTTGAGTTTCGGTTGAGAGAAGAATCTAACGGGACAGCAGAAACAAACTTACATACATATAATCGTATACGAATATGTAGCAGCAATGGCAACGTTGTCTGTGTTGGTTTTTGTTACCGTTTTTATTATTATTATTATAATTGTGTTGTTGCTGTTTTCTTTAGTGGCCTGACTGTAGCAAGTAGGAAAAGAGCACGCGAGCACAAGAGATTGTGGATGTATATGAAGAAACAAAAAAAACAAAAACCCAACATTTGCTTATCGATTTTTAGGCTATTTTTAGACAAAGTTACTTGCCTTCAAAAAGCCTTCAGTCGCACCGTGCAATAATAACAACAATAAACAAACACAACAAGGCAGGCGGCATTTGAGGACTATATAAGTGAGTAAGTGGGTGGTTGGGTAGGTAGTTGATTGGTTGCCTGCTTGGGCATTTGTCGGTGTTATTTATTTATTTTTCTTTTTCTTTTGCTTGTTTTTCTTTATTATTTGTATGTATGTACATTCAGGCAACTACACAGAGAAAGCTAAAAAAAAAAAAGAAAAAAAAAAAAAAAAAAAAACTTGTAAGTCGCGGTGTGCGACCTAAAGTGCCAATGACAAGAAAAGCAAACCGCAGCCAATAAGCAAAAGCCGGGTGGCATATTGGTGTGCTGCTGTTATTGTTATTGTTGTTGTTATTGTTGTTGTTGTTGTTGTTGTTGTTGTAGTTATATAGAAGAGCACACGTGAGTGGGAGTAATGTAGAATTACATTCTGTTGCTGCATTGACTTCTACGTCGTTGTCGTCGTCTAATTTGTGGCATAACAAAACTTTTCTTGTCCTTCGGATATGTATGATGGATTTGTTGTTGTTGTTGTTGGCAAATTTATGGTAGTTAAGCTGGCTATACTTTTGTACTGGCAACTTATTGTTGTTTTTATTGTTTGGGCTTTATATACAAACTTTAAATGTTAATTTTAACTTCAGCGACGTCGTTGCCGCCATTGAACTTAACATGAGCGCAAATTACTTGTTTTCTATTTTCAAGACCAAGTACAACACCTGTACGTACATATGTACGTATGTGCTTACATATAGTATATGGTGCACACTTTGTTCACGTATATATACATACATAAATGACCCTGAAAGTTGGTAAGTTCGTCCGCAGGAATTTTCCTGCTCTAACTCTTGTTGCGTTAACATTGTTGTTGTAGATACTCTCGCCCACACATGATTGCTTACGGTCTCTAACTATAGGCGCATGTTTCTGTGCTTTATATTTTTATATTACTGATTTTATTTGTTTTTATTTGAAAGCAAATGATTAGTTATTGACATTATATAGAACAACTATAACAACAACAGCAACGACAAGAACAAAAAAGAATGTTTCAATAAAACGCTAAAACTAGCATCTAAATAGGCTGCACGCCTCGTACATAAAGATGGAAATGCGCTTGTATAAATTGCGCTTATAAATATTTACGTATGTCCATACAAACATATTTTATATGTTTGGTAGTGACAACCAAGTTTCAAGCTTAAACACAATGGGTGGTATGAATAAATATGTTGCTGTTACTCCAAAGCACTAAGTACTAGGAATAGCTTCAGCTTACTAGGATTAGCTGAGCTGAAAAGTGTGAACTAAGCAAAGTGTGAATAAAACTTTGCTAGTGTTGTGTCTAACCAATAAGTAGTAGATTTAGCTGAAATTATTATTTACCTCAAACCTAACTGAAACTTGAAATTTGCTTGTGTTAGCTAGAACTAGGTTTTTATTCATGCCACCCAATGTTCCTAATATTGCCTGTCATAAGTCAAAAATGGAATGTTGCAGAAAACGCGTTTAAAGTTTTTAAATGACTCCCAGATTGCATAAAACATAACAGCATATTCTCTTCTAACGAAGAGAATTAATATAAAACATGATATAAGGAATCAGTTTACATCGTTAATTCAAAAATCGTGTTTTTTTTTTTTTTTTTGAGTTATAACAGTCTTTTAGTAAATGAGTGATGTTTATTCAAAATATTCAGGGTTGTTGTAAACTTTTATCTTTAATGTTAAATTAGCAAGAAGCAAATCCTAACAGTTTATTTGCACACGGATAAGGTGCAAGAAACATGAAGTTACATACATATGCACATATTTGAGAAAAAAAAAAGATGGACTTAGCAAATTTGGTCCGGTGTGGTTTTTATGATCGTGAGCGTATGTACTATGTTTTTAATATAAATACAGTATGTACGTACATGCAGATACATGTGTATGTAGATATATACATACATATCTGCATTTAGTAAATACATATATAATGTATTAAGTAAATACATACATATATATAAACTGCGCTTTGGCGAAAAACGTTTATCAAGGCAAGGCAAAGTTACCCAACATACAAAGAAACAAACGAGCTCTTATTTGTGTTTGTTAGCATATATGTGTGGAGAGCGTCAAGTGTCTTACTCATAACTACCGATCAACCAAACTTCGTCCAAACGCTCGCACGCACAGTCGACATCACACCCGTCTGCCCTATATGAGCAACTAACCATACAAGGTGGAATGTTTTTAGCTATTTTTAGATGCGCGCGTTGGAAATTTTCCCCAGAACTTTGTTGCTGTTGTTACTGTAGTTGTTTTTGTTGTTTTTTTTTTTTGTTTTTTTGTGCTGCTACAACAGTGTTTTATTGCGCTTTTATTTTGATGTTGTTGCCATTTGTTTTTTTTTTCCTCATTTCTGGTGAGTTTTGTGTTTTGCTAAAATTTGTTAAAATTTTCTAATTGGATTTGGCATGGAAAACCCAAATTTCAATGGATTGAAAACGCACATACACAGTACATATGTAATGTGTGTATTTACACAAGTAATTCTTGTTGTATTAGAGCAGGTGTGTGTTTTCTGATTGCAACAAAATCGCATGCAAATCAGCAACGTGTGTGAGTTGTACATGCTCGTTTGTTGTTGTCATTATTATACTCATTTGTTTCTATGTCAACGTCGAAAGAAAAAAAAACCTTGTAATTGACCTTGAGACCTTATTTTTGCTTTTTTTTCTTTCTCTTTTTGTACATATATATGTACATATTTACAAGTAAAACTCTTCTGAAGGAGTCTTTGGTTTGTTTTCTCTTTATTTTTTCATGTTCTCTTGGTTATTTTCTTGTTTACTTGATTTATTTAAAAAAAAAAAAGTCGTAGCAGACTTGCATCAAGCTTCGAACTATTAGTATTGTTATATGCCACCATATCATATAACATCGGGCGTCATCGAGTATCCAGGATTTTATCCAGGGAAACTGACTGCGGAATCTTAGAGCACGAAATCGTTCCTTTTCACTCATACACTTTATGTTACTTCTGCTGTATTCTGATAACGTCATTTTGTGAGCCGGCACGAGTGCGCATAACAAGGAATGTTAAATTATCTCATTTACGCACTGTGTCGGTGTTAATTGCGATCATATAAGCGCTGCTCAAACGCAACAGTGTTGCTACAATGCATTCACTGTGAGTGTCTATTGCAACTCAATAAATGCTTGGCCATTTGTGCTCGAGTTCGAGTCGAACTCTCTTGAATGCCATATTGTGTGACGGCCTGATGAATTTTTACAACAACCACAAGGGCTATAATATACTATAGTAGTACTTCTCGCAGTCATCTCAGAATAATATAATGACAGTGCTAAAAATCAAACTGAATACTCAATTGTTGACTCTTACACTCAAACAAAGCACTCAAGTTAAGAGCCAAAACCTTATATCTTTAACATTTTTCGATTTGCATGTAATTTAGGTCAATCAAAATGGCGGATCGACTGCATACACTATGATAGTGCAAGTTGAGCAAATTTGCTTTTGCAGACCTATAAAGAATGAAAGAGAGCTGGCACTGCTCGCTGCAGCGACATACGTCGAGTATCGATAATAAAAATTGGTTGGTGATTCAGTAGTTTTTGACGTCTCATCGCTGATGCGTCTAATCGCGGGCATAAATCTTATTGGGATGGAAATTTGTGAACAACTAATGTCATGCCCCGGTTGTACAGTCGAAACTCGATAATCCAACTACTCGCTGATCCGAAAAATTTGAATTGCATGTTTTCCTTATGTTTACAGTGGAATTCATAGTTGCAATGGAAATAATTCGACAATCTAATATCTTTCACAGTGAAGGTATACATTAGCAACTATAAAATATACGATGTTAGGTTGTTTGTTTTTGGGAATCTAACAGCAAAGTGACAGGATACTTTTTTGTCAAACACTGAGTATGTAAATTTGCAATCATTAGTTCGGATTATCGAGTTTAGACTGTAGTTTTTTTAAATGTTGTTGCGTAGCAAATGATATTACATGTGATTTTTTGGTCACGATATGATGTTGCATATTGCTAATGGTTCACTGTGACCATAGTTCCCAGGACTATAAACATATACAAAAATATATATGTATCCACCTGCATGCTTCTGTCAATTTAGTTTTGTTGTGTTAGTAGATAGCATAGCATCTATTTTGGCGCGCGCGAGCAACATAGTAAATGCCAAAATCCCAAACTTATAAGCTTTATAAACATGTAAGCTGTAGGTGCTCTTTTGATGACTGAGTTGCGAGTCTTAGAGTAAGTAAAGTGTCGCAATTGTCCTCTCTCGTCATTGCCGCCCTAATAGGGTACATACGCATACATACATACTTCACCTTTCCAAGAGAACAATTTGGTAAACTGTCATGGCTTATTTCCGTCCGTTCACTTGCACCCACCATATGACGAGCACCTGTAGTTGTTGCCACTTTTTAGGCAGCGCTCTCTTGCCATTGCCGCTCTATTTGTTACAGCATGAGAGAATTCCATATGGTTGTTGTAAAATCCTCTCTCATCAAAAGAATTCTCTCTCGTCAGAAAACGCGGCAGACCACTTTGGGAGAGGACAGCAGAACTAATTCAATTTGCAACAACGTGTTGCGAATAGTCCAAACAGCTGAAATAATTCGAGATCACATGGTTTATAGCTTTATAATTAAGTTTTCAATTCTTATTATATAAATAAATAAAAAATTATCTGTTTTTTTTCTTTTTGTTTTTTATGAATCGTGATTCTGTCAACATGTTAGCATACTTCTGTCAACATGTTGTTTTATAGCAGTACAACGCGCGATATGAGCTGTGGTACTGGACTCAATATGCGCTTCGACGATGCGTATGCGTTTGGCTGCTGTTGCAGTGCATGAGAGTGAGAGTGAACAGTTTCGTGCTCTTCAAACTCTATTACTTCTCAATACGTAAAATTTGCTTTCTTGGGTGCCAGCTTGTGAGTTACCTATAAAAAAAATCATAGTCTTTTGGGGGACCGAAACGGCTTTCTGTGTTATTGATATGCTGACAACCCATAAGAAGAAGACGACTAATGTGTGTTATATCTATGCGTAAACTGCCTTTGAATTCGGGAGTTTTGAACTACTTTTTGTTTATAAATTCCGTTGTCATCGTGGATATTCAAAATCGCGGGTTTTTATATTATAGATAATGGGTAATTGACCGAAATGGAAAATCATAATTTTTTACCGATGATTGACGCTACAACAGACGTCTCAACGCTAAAGAATAATAAACTGCAAGGTGCCAACTTAAATAAAGCTAAAAATAGGTTCAACGAAATTGAAAAAAGCTAAATGCGCGATAACAGACTTTGAAAAAGCTAAATCTAGCGGGAAAAAGGCTAAATTGGCAAGACTGCCTTAAACAATAAACAAATTTTTTGATTCTGTTTTTTTTCTTTGGTTTTACTTTTCCTTTTCGTTTTTATGCAATGTGGTCGAATTAAATTGTATGCTATTCCTTATAATTTTTTGGCTGCTATGCTTGTGTTTTAAATTTGACTTCTTGTTGTTTTTGTTCTTGTACTTATTCTTATGGTTTGTTGTTGCTGATTCTAAATATACCAATAGCTATGCACGATTTATAAATGTTGCTAAAAATAAGAACAGCAGGTCACGGCCTATTCATGCACAAGCACACAAACATTGCATAGTTTCTTCAATGTAATGATGTATTTCTGCAACTTGATTTCTGCATTCTCGCAGTGTTTCGTTGCGCATCAGCGTTTGTCTCTCGCAACAACAAATCTTACATTTCTATGGTCCTCTCTCCGTTCGGCAGAGCACAAAAAATGATAATAACCATATGAAATTCTCTCGCGGCGGGGTAAGCCTTTATGAGAGCATGGTACGATTAGTCTTTGCATTCATTACTTTCATCTTCTTCTTTACTTGGCTGGCTCGAAAATCGCCAAAATCACAAAACAGCTGACATTTTACACGAGCCCACACGCATACACTCTCACTACCAAAAAGTGTTGAAAGCCTAAGATGCTGAAGCTCAAAAAAAAGAATTTGACATTTGCGTGTAATTTGTTTTTGTGAGCAACATTTCGGGTGCCCAGTCATGCATTCCAGAACAGACATCTTAGGACAGCAGACAGCTTTTTGGCTAACTTATACTAGTCTATTTGTTTAAACATTGAAGTTTACTATTCTGTTTTGAAGTTTACTATGCTCAAATTGAAGTTTACTTTCCCTCATTGAAGTTCACATATCTCATTTTTAAACGAAAATGGTATAGTTTGAAAACATAATTGTAAGTGCAGTATTCTAGAGAGTTGTCAGTTATTGCAATGTCCTTTGGACGTGTCTACCGGATGCATCTGCAGAGACCGAAAGAAAGTTAGAAAGAGTGCGCCCAAATACATATGCTTACTGTAATCTTAAGACTTTTTTCTGATTTTATTGATTGTAAATCAATTCAGTTTGGTTCGTGTTTGTACTTACTAACAACTTTTGAGTAAATCAGTAAGCATTTTACTGTATTGCAGCACAGCTTAGGG
>JBAMBQ010005130.1:0-77005 GCA_037044495.1 Stegana nigrithorax | reverse complement strand
TAGTGTTTTGAGTTGCCTGTGCTGTGATCGCACATATAATGAATCATTTAGCAGTTTTCGCTATGATTGGGAAACTTTGAATAATTTCGTGATTAGCTCTGAGGCAGCATTCCATAATTGTATGCCGCTGTCTAAATACTTAATCATGTATAATAAAAGTTTATTCTGCAGATTGGTATTTCAGTTTAAAGATAAGTGCAAAAAATCGAAATTTAAATAAGTAAATTAAATTTGCTGCATTGCAGATCGTAAGCCTCGCTCGGTACGCTGCCAGGACATTATAATATTGATTTGGTGTGCCATGTGTGCAGGAGTGACTTACTTTGTGCTCAACAACGTCATGATGAACTCGGGCTTCTTAATATGCAGCGTTTATATTCACTTGAGAGTCATTTACTGTAGACTTGCTTATCTTATTATTCATAATCCTCTTCCTTATATTGTTTTTTTTTTGTGCTGCCATGCGGAACCAATCTGTTGGTACCATCAGCTTACATATATTATTGTCTTCTATATTGTGTGCTTTGTTTTTTTTTTCTGTTTTGCTATTTCAAAAATTGTGAATTTGTTTGAGTTTGCTTGAGCTGAAGTAGATTGCCGCTTATTGGCAACTGTAATGAACATTAATGACATGTCAAGTGTAAAACATAATGAATGCTTAAAAGGCCCCAAGCGAGCGAATAGCGAAATTCGTCATAAACACATTAATGCCAAACGCACAGCTGCCAGCTGCCTGCTGCCTGCTGCCGGCTGCGTATACAGGATGCGCTCCTTTTTGCTCAAAATTTAAAGATTCGCTTGGCTCTTAGGCATTAAAGTTCATATGATTATTAAGGCTTATGTTTCCTGTTCAGTCTTTTTTTTTTTTGCTTCTTTTGTTTTGTGCTGTTAAAATTTTTTTTATTTTATTTTTGTGTTATTTTTTGCCATAAAAAACGCGCTTTGGAGTCAAATTGATTTATGCGTCGCGTAGACACGCCTTAACAGCAAAAGCCAACAGTCATAATTCACATTTCATCGAATTGTGTTAAGTTAATCACATTGGGTTGGGTTAGTTTTGTAATCCACTAACGAAAGTCGAAAACAAAAACGTACACACACACACACACATACAGAAAGCATAGAAAAAAGGCGAATGGCAAATCGACGGCAGCAGGAAGTGAAGTCTATTGATTTTTGTTTACGCTGCGTATCCGACCCCAACTAGGACACGTGAGCCTGGAAAGCAGCAAAGGAAAAGCCAAAGCGTGGCGGCGCGAAACCATTTCAATGGGTCAACCGGAAAGCGTTTGCAAGTGTTTTGTATTCGCATACGCAGCCGTTTTTGCCTGCATTTTGTTTTTCTCCTTTTTTCTTTTGTTTTTTTTTTTGTTTTATTTTTTTTTTTTTCTTGTTTCTATTATTGTTGTTTTCTTTAGTTTTCGTTTTGGTGGGGTTCTGTTTTTGTTTTGTGTTGTTGTTTTGTTTTATTTTTTCGCGTTTCATATATTTCGTATTTTGCGCTAATCGCTTAGGCAATAAAAACTAAAAGGCGCCACTAATTAGAACTGACCACGCAGCAGACACACAAAGTTATGTTTTATTGAGTGGAGTGGCCCATGGCAGCAACAACACGAACAACAACAACAATAACAAGAACTGTAGCACATAAAAAGCATAAAATGACAAATAATAACGACTTCACGGTGTGGCTGTCAGCCATGTGTTTTTGCCAGCCAGGCCAGCCCAACCACCCACGCCACCCACTTCACCCATATCACAGACGTCCCACACCATGCCCAGCCATGACACTATCGACACTAACTCAACGAGCTATTAACAAAATTAGTGTCAATATCCTGGCGTAGGGCATCAGGCGGCGGGCGCTGCAATATTTCGACATAAACGAGCCGCCACATTTTCTGTTCTTTTTTATTTTTATTTTTGTGGTGTTTTGTTTTTTTTTTTCGCAATATTTTCTTAACCGATTGACCGAATTTGTATTGGGATTCCAATGGCGTTGCGCTTATCAAACCAAACATGTTTCAGCGCAAATTCTGGCAGTGAAACTTATTTGACGCAAATAGAAGGAAACGTATTTGTTGCGGGGAGCGTGTCGATTTGCTGGCATAAATGCATTTCTGTCACGTACTCGAGACGTGCACACAATGTCTACGCCAACCTAAAATTGCTCAAGCCCAAGCTCCAGTCCAAGCCCAATCCCAGGCCCAAACCCAAACCCCAACCCCAGCGCAAGCCCAGCCACTTACAATTTTTGTGGCGCACACAGCGCTGAGACTTGTCTGCACTGTGGCTGCGCTCGGTGGGATCAACGCAAAGCCCTTAAATACGGGGAAACTCTACTCGTGTCTATGCCAAGCGAAAAGCTGTTGAGAGCCGTCGTTGGCAATAACAAAAGTCCTGCCTGTACGCTTTAATAGTGACACTTCACATAAACGCCGAAACAAGGGACTTTCAGTTAGCTTACACTCCCACACACAATACAGTAGGCACAGATGGCACATATTATCTATGTACACTCACTCCTTGTCCTTTGCCATCAGGATTCACAATCTCACTTGTACCTTAGACAAGGTTACCAGTTACGAATTTCGTAGCTCCAATGCCAATAATTTCTACATATTTAACAAGATTGTTGGGCAGAGTCGAACGAACTCTCAAGCAAGACAGAAATCGGATAGAAATCGAAAAGCGAAAAAGTGAGTCACCTTTGACCTTGGCTATAGACTTTTCATCATTATCTCCACAGAATGTTGAATTTTATTATAGTTATACCAAAAAAGCCTTTCATGCTTCAGTTTTTCTATCTATAATTTTTTACCCCTCTGCACCAGTCGCTGACCCTTCGTAGTATATGCCAAGACGCAGTATTTCAACCTCCCTTCCCTGATCGAGTCTCCCTTAGATTGAGAAGTCAATTATCATTTATCGTGATTTGAGTCAAAATATGCTTCCTTCGTTATTTTAGAGTAAAATAGGTTTTGCCTCCAGGTGCCCTCTTGGGCGTTGGCAAGCATTCTTGGAATGCGGCTGTTGCCATCTCAGGAGCACTTTCCTTAATCAGGGTTTTTAAAACCTTTTCTGCAGTCAGGTGCTTCCTATATGCCTCTACTTTTTCTATTTCAATGCACTGAGATCTTTAATAGAGAATTATTGTAGCCTCAGTTCGATGGCGTTTTGCTAATGAATCGCCTGAGTTGCCACTCGGGTTGAAAAAAGCATATAGTTCCGTCCCCGTCTCGGCATGCCAGCCTCGTGTGCATGCACTGAACTCTAATCGGAGGCTGTTCTATGCAGCTGAGCAGTGGAATGTTGCCGCAGCCTACTAAAAAGTCATAGGCAAGTCGGTCAGTGTCGTGGGTGCAGGTTTTTCGAATGATTTATGTAGCTGAAAAATGCTGGGTACTTTAGGCGTATTAAAATAAGCATGTTAGCAGGTTTTACTGTACTGTGAGTGTAATTGTGATTCATCTGTCTCGCCATGGCCTACGCGTGACATACCTCAAGTGTTTATGCGTAGCGCAGACATTCGCACCCACGCTGCCGTCTTGTTTGTTTGCTTTTCTCGTAACGAAGAAGTAGAAGCAGAAGCAAAAGCAGAAGAAGCACTTCGTTGTCGGCTTCCCTTTTTGGTATGCAAGTCATGCCGCAAAGGTGTAAGTCTGTAAATTTCGTCTGCTGCACACCACGAAATCCTGTTCTGCTCTGTCTGTCCGCCTTGCTGTGTGTGCTGTGTGTGTGCTGTGTGTGTGTGTGCGTGTGCGGCCCTTTTTTCTTTTTGTTTTTGTTATTTTGAACAAAACAATTTTTGTTTCTGCTCTCGTTAGCATTGATGTTGTTATTGTTGTTGTTGTTGTTGTTGTTGTTGTTGTTGTACCATAAGATTTACGTGTGCGCCTGACGCAGTTAGTCGTCACATTTGGCGTGCATTGAAGTCGCAAATTGTTGCATATGCCATTTGGTTAGATATTTGCAAAACTGATTTGATTGCCCAGCACATAATTGCCCGGTCGATACTCTGCTTTCATCTCATAGTGCAGCACAGCACAACCGAGTAGAGCAGAGCAGTGTAGAAGGCAGAGGCAACGTAATGCAATTTGTCGTGCGTTTTGCACTGAAATTGAAAACTGAGCTGCGTCGATTGCCGCCTGCCTTTGCAACAGATACACTGCCATACACATGTGTGTGTAACATCCATATGCACCCACCCAGGCATCCACACACACACATACATACACATACATACAGATACATTGACAATGGGTTATCGTTGCTGACAGCTTTTGCGGCTCGACTGTGCTTTGATTGATTGTTGCTATAAAATTACGAGTATGATTAGCTGCAACACTTTTGTGCATGGCTCCACTGTCTGCTGCGCTGTGCTCCATGCCGTTCGCTTCCGATCCGTTATGCTCTGTTGTGTTCTGTACTCTGGCAATTGTTTACTTGGCCATTGATTAGTTACGACGAACCAGTTTCGATTTGACAAATTGTGCTGCTGTCAATAAACCCGGGCACTGTCATTCGGTAAATCCTTTGGCCACAAACAGTCAACGCAGTATCAATTTGAGCCTATTGCCTACTCACTCATACACACACACACACATACACGTATGTTTGCATGTATGTATGTATGTGTCATATGTGAAGTGAAAACTCTCAAACGCTTTAAGTTCTGTCAATCATTAGTACGAGTACGGGCACGGGTATGAGCACAGGCAACCAAAGCGGCAATATGCCACATAATCAGTAGCAAAATCAATATTGTGCTTGGCTCAGCCATTGCCTCTGAGTTTTTTTTTTTTCCTTTTTTTTTCGATAAATTTTGCTCTTTATTAAGTTATTTGTGCATAACATGTATGTGTATGTGTGTGTGGATGTGTTTGTGTGTGTGTGGCATGGAATTGTTTTTATGCTATATGGCATGCACTTTGCAGTAAACCGCAGACATATTTTCCAACTCATTTGCTCGCGTATATGAAGCATCTAAAATTCAAATATCATTACTAAAAAGCGTAACCATGTATATATCCTGCATGACTGACTGACTGACAGTCTTCCTGTTTGCCTGTTGGCTTGCCACCCGCCTGCCAGCCAGTCTATCATATTGCCGCAGTCACTTTGCCAGCCACCCCCTCGTCGCGCATATGCGTTTGTACCCAAGAGTATATCGGCAAGTGCAGAGCGCTTAGCACATGCTCTCACATGCTCGCACATGTCCTTTGCAGTAATGGCAAAGGCAAAGGCAATGGCAACATCATCATCATCATCCTTGTCGTCGTCATCGTCATCGTCATCGTCAACGACATGGCCATGATGATGATGATGCTGATGCTGCTACGCTGTTGCCGCTTTTACGACTTCGCATACTATAATCGAATGCTAATAAAGTCGTCTGTTGCCGGCGTTGGCGCCAACTTGCATAATTCAATTACATCCGATGTAGACTCATAAAACTAAATCAAAGGAAAACAAAGCGTCACACTTCATTTAGTTTAATACGCTTGCGTTGGCAACATTTCTGGCTCTGGCGCAACTGCCAAGTGTTGTTCGCAGCCGATCCTGTTGGCATGTTGCTGCATTACGCACTACAGTGAAACCAGCCAAATGCGGCCTACTGCCTGCCATACTCGTACAATGACTAACCCAAGCAACCTCAATATATATATTCATGGAGCAGAAATTCCATTATCAGCACAACATCATACTGCATCAGCTGGAAGGCAAGCCAACGATCATAAAGATCAGAAGCGAACTAAACTTCGTATAAAATAAAAATGATGTTTCAAAATCAAGTCCAAAACAGTCTTTATGTGCTGTGACATAAATAGAAATTTTTTTGTTAGATTAAAGTTTAATTAAGTTAACTCAATTTCAAAATAGAATCCTTAGTTTGCTAAGAAAAACTTTTTTTCTAGATCAGCATACAAAACTCAGGCGCATTGAAATAAATTTCAATTTCGTAATGTCCAACATATCTTTTGGTTTACTTACTTCGTACTCGAAATGGATTTACAATGGAAGAATCTTAATGCCGTAGCAGATTATTGTTGGCCTCTGGACAGTAGTGAGCGTGGAGAGTAAGCTGTGTGCTTACTGTACTACTTACATGGGTTGTGCTTTTGTGAAATTTCGGCTGCATGTTTATCGGCATAACATTGGCAACAACAACAACAATAACAACAGTAACAACAATAGCAATAACGAGAAGCAGCCATTATGCCAGCACATAATTTTACAATACTCACATGGCCATGGCTCGCACATAACTCATAATCGCATGGATGTGTGCTTTGCATTTGGACTGTTGCCGATTGCAGTCAAAAAACGACAAAGGAGAGAATCCATTAACTCAACTTAGACTTCAGTTTTAGACTTCATACACATAACATACATTGATGGCACTTACTTTGTCGCAGTTATTCTACGCCAGTTTTTATTTTATTTTTTATATGTGTGCTTGTGAGTGTGTGTGTGTGTTGTGCTTTTGCCTGTGGCCAAAGTTTTATTCCTTGGCCAAGCAGCTGGCGACAAAGCCGCTTTGTCAACATATGCACGTAGATATGTAGATACGCAGATACATAGATACAATCGAAGTATCTTTGATATCGGCCGCAAGAGCGTATCGGCTTTCGTCGTCTGGTCTGCTGGTCCATTTAAGCATTTTTCCATGTTATCATTTTAGCATTTGACAGTTGTGGGCAGTGGCTGGCTGCATTGCCGCAGTAGTGTCATGCGGCAGCATCAGTTTTGTTATTATTACAACGCGAATTGGTCTCTTCTTGTTTGGAGTGACCCAAGGGGGCTCGCAGCACGATTGCACGTGTTTATGCATGTGTGTGTGTGTGTGTGTGTGTGTGTGTGTGTGTGTGTATGTCGTATGTCAGTTGGTCTATTGTGCTTTGCGCGTTTTGTTTGCTTACTTGCTGCTGTCTGCTGACTGGCTCTGTCTGACTGTGTATTATGGCTGGCTGGGCTAGATGGGCTGGATGGGCTGCCCATCGCTGGTTTTCTTGTGAGCGCACATCCTTGTCACGTGACCATTTTGTTTACATTGCGCATTAAGGGATTTCATTTCATTTTATTGCGATTTGATTCTATTTGTCGACGACTGCCACTTACACACACTCCTAACATTTTCTGTTTATGTTTTGTTGCTGTGCTTTTTCCATTTTTTTTGCTTTCTTTCTTTTTTTTTGTTTGTTTTCTCTTTATTGACGCACAAGCAGGACGACACTCGAGCAACTGTACTTATGGCGCATTATACTTCATGGCTCACTAGTATCTCATTAAGCCGGGGTTGGTGTGAACTTTCGCACTTTGTGCGCTGTCAATGCAGCTACACACATACAAACACACACACACACATACACACAGAGACAAAGCCAACACTAGTGTCAGGTCCCTGAGTAGCGTGTCTGTGTGTGTGTGTGTGTATTGCTGTTGCGGTTGTTTAGGGTTGCCTGCGCATCACCTTTGACGTGCGGCTAGTCGACGTTAATGTAATGGCATGACTGCATGCCACATTCCCGCTGCTGCTGCTGTTGCTGCTGTGGCTGCTGGCTCATTAAATTGCGGGCGCAGCAGTGGGTGGGTGTGCATGGCTGGGCGTGTGGGCGCGTGGGCGTGTGAATGCTTTGCAAATGCTTCTGGTTGCGCTTGCTTACTGTCGTGGTGGCTTAGCATTCGCTTATCGGGCAGCTGGCTGCACACGCGCTGCAGTTAATGCCCGGACCCGTCCTTGGCCGCGCAAGACATGCTCAGCGTCTTCGCTGTTGGCTTTGCACATTCGGATTGACGTTTGCTGCTTGGCTTGTACGCCAAGTAATTGTTATCGGTAGAAATTTACACGCTTGCCTGCATTAAACGCGCAGCACGTGGCCTTCTTCTGCTGCCTGCTGCCGCCTGCCTGCTGTGGCAAAAAGGGTTAGCACGGCCAACGCTGCAACTCGCACTTTAAGCGTCACTTACAAAAATACTCTAATGGCAGTTTGTGTCATTTTCTATTTGCTATTAATTTTTTTCTGCTTTTTTTTTTGTATTTTACTAAATTTAATTATTTTTCTTTTGCTCTTTATCTTAATCAAATAGCATGCCAGCAAAGTTTTAATTCAAAAAAAAAAAAAAAAAAAACTAGAAAAAAAAAGATGAAAACATGCGCGCTTTTGTGCAAAAGAAAATTATTTACTTGCAGGCAATTTTTCTGCTGCTGGCACTTAGTGTTTGTCCTTGCTTCGGTTTGCCTGTTTTTGTTTTTGTTTTCGTTGTTTTCTGTGCTATTTGGTGCTCACTGTTCGCCTGTCGAAATCCAACAGCATAAGTAATTGGAAACTAATCAACCTTTCTAATTGAATTTTTTCATGACATTTTGCCATCACAGCATGAATGGACCAAAGGCAAAGGCAAAGGCAAAGGCTAAGGCAAAAGCAAAGGCAAAGCAAAGTTCGAGCCTATGCCCCCAATGCGACAAAGTTATTTCATTAAAAAATTAATTGACGTACGCTTTTGACGGAAAATTAACTTTCCATTTGCTGCCAAAAAGAAAAAGGACGAATTAGCGTGTTGGGGTCGGTCTAGTTGCCTACTGTTAGTGCGATATTATTTTACGCAGCCTTAAAAATTTGTCAAATTTGTCACGCAGTGCCCAGTTCCTTGTTTTTTGGTTTTTTGCTTTTCTTGCTGTTCTTTATTTTTTTCTTTTTATTTTTTCAATCGAAGTACATAAAATCAAAAGAGCTGAAGCATAAACTTTACGTGAACTTTCGACACATAGAATGGCTCAACTGTTGCATACAACAACAGCAACAATAGGCAACAACAGGCAACATTGCTATGCGCGCATCCTGCGGCAGCGCAACTAAGCGTCTGATACGCCAGGCAACTGCTAACAAGCCCCGTAGCACCCCGCAGCAGCCCGCAGCATGCTCGTACCCCCGCATCGCGCTGGCGACCAAGAGACCGGCAAAAGCGCCATGGCCTGCGCATGTGCCCACCAGTCATAGCCAGCCGCGTGCCACGGCGCGCGTCAACATATCCTTCGTGGGCATGCATGCATTTGTGGCGTCTGCTCGTGTTCGTGTTCGTGCTCGTGTTCGTGTTCGTATTCGTGTTTGTGTTCGTGCTCGTGCATTCGGCAGTGGTGAGTGACGAATGTTGCGTGGTGAGTTCGTTATGTAAACAATGACTGCGCCGACACTTGTCCTGATTCGACTTTGCACACAACGTCAACATCAGTCGTACGCAACACTTCGAGACTGACGGCCGTCAAAAGCGCAAACGCAAGAACAGAACAGTAAAGCACACGCACGGCCACACCGTGGCAGTCGTCGCCGAAGCAAACGCCGCGCAAATCTACGCCCAAACTGCACCCAAACTACGACGGCTTCACTCGTTACAAGTTACAACTTTCGTCCGCTGCCTATTCGACGCTAGTGCAATGTAATCTTACCAATCTCAAAACGTATGTACATATATATATATATGTGTGTTTGTGTGTATGTGTGTTTGCATGTATGTGTGTGTGTGTGTGTCTTTTAGCCACTTGAACAGTTTTAATTTCCGGCATTGACAACGTTTACATCTTCAACTTCTCAACGTCCGCTAGCCAAAACATTAAGTAAAGAAAAACAAAAATAAAGAAAGCTGAATTTTTTTTTTGTAAAAAAAAGTTAACAAAAAATGAACAGAAAACAATAATTGCAGCAAATTGAATACGAAACTGAAAACTTGTTAAACTTGTCAAGTGTTTTTGTGTTTTTGTGTTTTTATATGACTTTTGTAACTCATCTCAGGACACACTTCTGTATTATGCATGACAACTGTCACCTGACAACAAACAACTGGCAACTGACAACTGACAATTGGCAATTGACAACTGCAAATTCCGAGTTGCGTTCGTGCTGCGCGAGCTGCTGCAGCGCGCTGAGCCAGCTGAGTGTCACTTAACGCGCCTTAAGCTGTGCCCCAGCAACTAAATGCGCACTACTGTGCTAAATACGCTTAATCGGGATCAGCATAAACGCTGTGTCAGCGTTGTTGTCATCATTGCATTGTCATTAGAACGTACACACATACACACACATACACTACATACATATGTGTCTCTAGCAAATAGTAAATGTGCCACAATAGCAATCACAATAACAAAAATAACAAGAACGAGAACAAGAACAACAGTTACAAAGAGTGAACAAAATATAATGTTATAATAACCTCAACGAGCAAAGCATAATGTTGACAGTCAGCAGACAGGCAGACAGACAGACAGGCAGACAAGCAGACAATTGGACAAACGGACAGACAGACATGGCAGTGCGAGAGACAGGCGTGCGAACGTACGCTGCTCGTAAGATTAAATGGATTTAAGTGCTAGAATTTCATGAAAAAGGATACGTACTCTTGTACACTGTAACTGTATAATCCTTTTGTTTGCTATGAAATGAAATATTATGCCGCAAAATCATTTTCATCGTCACTGCTATGCTGCTTCGTTTGCCATGCTGTGTACTATGCTATGCTGAGCTATGCTCTGCGCTCTGAAGTGCTGAAAGTGCAAAATCATTTTCATGCCGTGTTTGCTTATCCTTTAACTGTGTCCTTTTTGCTGTGTGGCAAAGCTAATGCGCGCATTGAGTGTCGGGTAACCATTTCAAATGGCAGCAGCATAAAGAAAATTTTAATGAAAGTGTTGCTAAGTTTCTTCCTTTTTTTTTCTCTCTGTCTTTCTTTCTAACACACTATCTCTCTTTCTCTATTTTTTTGTGTATTTTTTTTTTTTTTCGTACTTGAGAAATTATAACGAAATAGAAACCAAGAAACAGCCAAATAACAATAATAACAACAACAAACAAGAAACAAACAAAACACGAAATAAACAACAACAACAACAACAGAAACAACAGCCACAACAATAATAAAGCATTGAAACTTTAAGTGTGTCTATTCGCTTGTGTATATTCGTATATACCGTTGCACTGTATACCGTTACGTTGAGTGTCCCAAGCGTATGGATGGATCAAAGGAGTATCATTTCATATCAATTTTCAGCCAGTTGCCGCTCGAACAAAATTTAAGCTGATTGCGTTTTGATAAGTAAGGATTTTATGTGTTTTTCTAAACAGTTTATGCGATACGTAGCAATACACACACACACACACACACACATATATATATATATATATATATATATATATAGAGAGACCAAAACACCCAAAAAAAAACACACACACACATATATGTACATGGAAGCTGCCACACACACACACTTAGAATTGTCATTCGACCCATATCAAGCTTGGCAGGCAAACAAATATTTTTGCTCGTTTTGCTTTTATTTTTTATTTTCGTTTATACACTTTGTTTTTTGTTTTTTTTTTTTTTTTCACGCTTTTCTATTTTTTGGCATTGCGTGACCATTAATGGCCACCAAAATCATACAAACACACGTACATACAACGTACATATACCCACTCACCCAGCCATTGAATTGGTCAAACGGTTTCTAATGCAGGTCCAGGCACAAATAATAACAGCAACAACAATAATAACAACAAAAACATTACTTTTAAGAGCAACAACAACAAAGAAAATAACGCAAACGCGTTGACACAAATGAAAATAAGTGAATATGCCAAAAGATTAAATGCTTTCAACGCAACGCCGCAAAGTATGCATTAAAAAACGAACAAAAACCAACCGACCAATCAACGCACAAACGAATTTTAATGCGAAATGCGCAACGGTTTGGCGCACACAGCATTTGCTCAATGTACGCTTACACAAAACATTGGCGCACACTTCATTAGGTACACGATCATTTTGGTTTTGCTTTTATTTCCACTTACTTTTATTGCTATGAGAATTTGACTGTCAAGTAAATAGAATTAAAAACAATTTTTGTAAATTGTTATGTGCCAATTTATGCAGTTAATTCTTATAAGTTATTAAATAAGCAACGAATTATAAATTTTGTTTAGCTTTTAGTTTAACTTTCAGTTAGTTCAATTATTATAATAAACATACTTATCAACAACGATTCGCAGGAAAGCTTAATCAACAACACGATATCCAGGTATATTTCGCAAGAATCGCTAAGATAGAGAGAAAGCCAATAAGACAAAGAGAAAGCATGCAATTAGTACATTTTTATAGCTTCATTTGTTTCCTTATATTTGTTTACACCTTATGTGCGATTTCCTAGCAAAAAGTAGCTGATGTGAGCAACACAACAAGCCGTGCATGCTCCGTCGCTAAGTCAGAAGTTAGCTGTTGATTAAAGATGCCTGTTTTAGCCTTGGACAGGTGTCCTTCTGCCTTAAATATTCTAACATCACATGTACCGCAGAGTCGATGCCGTTGATGAATCATGCCTCGCATAACGATGTCTTTATGCTTTATGCTTACCAAGTCTTCTGCATGCGGAAGTAGACGTGTATTAAGTATGAGCAGCTGCAAATCGTCCTTGTAGAGCGCAAAAACAGCAGGACGAGCATTTTTACTTGGCTAGCAAGTAACTTAAGCTGAAATAAATGTCAAAAATCTATAAATATTTCATGCAACATTCTGTCACTTTGTTGTGTGGTGCTGACAGGAGCTGAGCAGGATGAGCCAAGCTGTGTGGCATCGCTGTGACGTACTTTCAGTGTGCGGCAGCAGCAGCACACGTTTGCCTTAAATGACACTTGATTATAAATTTATTTTCTTTCTTAATTGCAAAACATAAAATTTGAGCTATTTCCATTGCAACAAACACAAGCTTGAAGTTTCTGATTCAGTATCCTTACAGCTTTTAAGGCACTTGCATTAATTGCTTTGCATTTGCTGCTGGTTAGGCCAATCATGTAAAGCTGTAACAGTAAATTCAAAATTAAATTTCCAGACGCATATTTGATATTTAGGTTTTTTGCTTTAAAATGCCTTAAATTCCTGGTTTGACATTACTTGGCATTGCGGCAAATATGATTTCTCTGAAATACATTTCTATGCATTTTAATAGGCAATTGCTTAAGCAACTCACAAATAAATGAAACTTGATTATTTAAAATATTTCGGTTTTTATTTTTTTTTGTTAATAAGAAACCTTTGCCATTAGCTGAATTTCTCTATGTGCTTAATAAAAGCTACTGAAAAATGACACGTTCAACTTGAACTTATAAGCTACAGGAAGGCAGGAAAAAATGTCCGTTCCTATTTAAGCGCAACGTAGTGTGGCTTATTTAAGTTTCGATTATGCGATAGTAAAAATAAAATTATGCAAATTTTTGTGACGCGCTTGGCCAGCTTTGAATAGTCTCCGCACACGTCTGCCCACTCCACTCCACTCCACTCCACTCCACTCGTCCCATTCCGATTGCTGCTCGCCGCAGCCGCAGCCGCGACAGTACACACCCAAAGGACACATGGTCATTACGCGCCAACGTACGCTGCGCTCGAGCAGCGGCCGCGCATTTGCTCTATTGAATACAGTTAAGTGCTATTCAAATCGTTTCGTTGCGCCTCATAAACACAAATGCGTCAACTATTGTACTTTAGAAATAATAAGTCTGCAGCATAATGGCGCACATCGTTCATACTTTCGAAATGCCAGCGGCAAAGCTAAGGCAAAGTGTGCCAGCCTACGAAGTGCAAAGGGTGCCACATTAGCTCAGCTCAGCTCAGCTCAGCTCGGTTCTGCTTAGCGCATATTCGTATGCGACTGACTACTGGCTTTGAGTGCTGCATGTAGATTAGGCACGTTCAATGCGTTTCACTCGTCGACCTAATGGCATACTCACACTCGCACACACACACACACACACACACACATACGGAGACTGGCGACTGTGTCTATGTGCACATTAAACTTAATTGCAGTACACGAAAACTTGGTCAAAAGGTTAAAGTGGCCGCCAAATAAGCTGCCAGCGTATGGTTAGCGCAAATGTACTTCCGTTTTGGTATCAGCTGGCAAATGCGAGGCCATCGATCATTGAAACGCTGCGACATGACTCGATTTGGCGCGACACAATGCGATTCAATGCGACGCGACGCGACTTGACTTGCCTAAGCCAGTTGGCAATCAGTTGGGCTGCGTGCTGAGCCACGCCCACGCAAAACTTTACATTTGCCACTCTTAGTGGCGCATAGAGAAATAGAAAAGAAGAAGAAGAAGAAGTAGAAAAAAAAAACAGAAATATGTAGGGAAGCAAGCGCAAGTAAAGAAATATGCCATAAATCAATGATTATTGCGCCGTCTATCGTCTGGAGATTTTAAAGCTGCTTGCCTGCTGCTTATGCCTGCGCTGCGTAGGTGGCAAAGCTGTGCGCTGCGATATTTATGTCACCCGACTGCTGCGTGCTTTGTATGTTGCCAAGTCTAACGGCGCTCTCCAATAGCAGCGGCGCGTCCCTCGAATTTTTTTTGTCACATCGGCCATTTGGCTGGAATATATTGACGTAATAATATCTACGCGCATACACTGCTGCGTAGGTTATAATAAAAAATGTAATTGAGGTTGTATTTTATGCTAAATGGCAGCAGTTTGCGATTTTATAATAGCCTAGCAACGACATACCAACCGACATACCGCAAGCGTCTGCAGTCCTGCCGATGTTGCAATTCAACATCAACCCAAGCCCGACCCAAGCCAAGCCAACCCGACCCAAGTCAAGCCAACCCAAGTCAATGCCATTGTTAAGGTCTTCATGCATGGCTATTGTGCGATAGCCGCCGACTACTTTTTCACTCTGTCTCTCTGCCTGAGTGTGTGTGTGTGTGTGTGGGTGTGTATGTGTGTCTTTTTTGTATCTATTTATTTGCGCTATGTATTTTTCGACCACATGAGTTTAATAAAATACCAAAATGCCAAACGCTAACAACAACGAATGGTCAATGCCATTAGATAATTTTTTGAAATTTACTATTATTGCCAATTTAAACATCCGACAGCAATTGCCACACTGCGCAGCATGCACGACCCCTACGCTGTTGTTGCTGTTGTTGTTGTTGTGGCTGCTGCTGCTGCTGCCTGGCCTTCATTGTGTTAATGTAAATTAATTGCCTGTGCCAATTAGCCATGAAAATATTTTCAGGCGCACACAGTCACTGCAAAATGTTTGTGCCCACACGCCTCTAGGCTGCTTGATAATATGTTTTTGATCTTTTTTTTTTGTTTTTGTTTTTAAATTTCTATTTTTTTATTATTTGCTACATTTTTGAGTTTTTTTCTGTTTTTTTTTTCCGTGTCAGCGCATATAAATTTGTTAAATTATTATCAAAACTAATTGGCAAATAAAAGCAATTTGTGCCATCCTATATGGCAATCGTGATGGATAATAACTAACAGCAATAATTGGGCGAGCACAGGACACTCGCATATGCTGCCGCAGGTGCACAATCCTGTGCACTTTGTGCCCGCGCTTAACATGGCTTATCAATAAATTATTGCGCTAAAATTGTGACTGTCAAAAGTAAAACACTGTAAGCCATGTGAGCGCACACGCGGCCGCAAAATGCTGCAGCGACTGCACCTGAACAATTTATCTGTGCATTTGTGCATTCTGCATGCTGCAGCCTGCGGCCTGCGTGCTTAATAACATGAAATCAATGCTCCATAATAACACACACACACACATATGCATATGCATGTGTGGTGTATATGATATGAACTTAGTTATCAACATTTCGACATTTCGGCATTTGAGCATTTCGGCATTTGGGCATTTCGACTCGTGTATTCGACGCAATAGTACTTATTAATAATCCAACAGTGAGCCTTGTCGCCGCCCAGGACTGTTGGGCTGCAGGCAACGAGTAAATCGTTGACGATTAATTTCTGCATTTTGATAACGTTCATGTAAGCCATGATTGCTTATCCTAGCTGACTTGACCCGGCGCCCGGCACATGGCCATTAGTTTACTTAACTACAATCAATTATTGCTGGCTTTGCCAAAAACTTGTCATATAATAATTGTCGGAACGTGAACGCAATGTCAATATGCCAAACATAACATAACAAATACTCTGCACTCTTGTCGCCATTTTCTTATGCTGCCTAACTGGTATTTAAACGAGGCAAATGCTTGTGCAACAAAAGCGTCGGGGGGGCGGGTGGCTCTAATTAAAGCATAACGATTTGCTCCCTCATTTACGCAATCCATTAACAAATCGCTTATAAGCACATCAACTACAGATTGCTGTAATATTTTGCAGTTACCTCAGCTTGGTTTTGGTTTCGTCTTTTTTTTTTTTCTTTTGCTTTTTTGAATTTTTTTAAGGCATCGTCGCGCAGTTGGAAGTGTGAAATTTATATTTACTAAACCTGAACCATCGTATTCCCTGTGGAACTGTCATTTAGCAAGTCACTTTTAGCCGTTCCTCTGCTGTCCGACGACCTAACGCAGTGTTTTCAGCAATGACACCCCAAAGCTTTGCATAGCGGAACACTTTGCTTAGCCGTGAGGCCAGTGACTCAACAGATTAGTGAACTTTAGTAGTCCCCTAAGCACATTTGCTCCACATTATCTTGAAGGTGTGACCTGTGAGCCTGTAGTTTACTATATGCTGCATAGGCACCATAAGAGCATAAATCATCCAATGGCGGTTTACCATTTGGATTTAGTCTAGTAGTTCCCCATCCTGCTGTGCTGTCATGCCAGCAGTTTTACAAGGATACACATGTTGCGGCTGCTTAAATTTCCACAAACTCTTAACTTGTGAGCAGTTAATTTTATGCTATACATATTAAAATCCAAGCTGCCTTCACTTTTGTGAACTGGCAGTGCGCCTACGCATTATTTTGTGTGTGTTCAAATTTTAATTGCATACTTTTCGGCACGTATACAGCATAAACTCGTGCAATTAACTAGTTACGCCTCATACAACTCCGGCAAATGATAACATTTAGCTCAACGTTTTTCGAAATTTACATTTATTTGTTAATCAAAATACATAATTAAAATAATAGCAGGCATTTCATTCATTAAATACATAGAAAATTGCTCACTTTAATTGCTGGCAGCCTGCCCGACTGCCTGCCTGCCTGCTTGCCTGACTGCCTGCCTGCCCAATCAATGGCCTATTAAACTTAACAATTGCCTGTAAATAGAAAATTGTATAGTACCCATTTTTTGGGTATTGTGCTTCAGCAGCAGCCTCTTTTTCAATCGCTTTCGTTGTAAGCCCGAAGGTTATGTACTCCTTAAATATTAGCATCAACTTTTGGGCAATGAATTGCTTGCATCTTCCGGGTTTTGTTTAAATAGCAAAAAGAAAAAGCCGCCGCATGGCAGGCGGGCGGAGTCAGGCAGCGGTAGTCAGGCATCGACAGGCTTAGGCAGGCGTCGGCACAAACATTAAAGTAAACTGTTGCAGTCAGGCAGGCAGGCAGGCAACAGGAGCAAATGTGTGTGCATGTAAACGCCTAACAGAAATTCCCATTTCAATCATAAAGGAAAAGCCATTTAGTAATTGAAACGCATGTTTCGTCGCCTAAGGTGATCTGCCTTTGCACAACTTTCATCCTGTTGTGTGTAGCAGCAGTTGCTATTATTTTCCTTTTTCCTTGCTTTTTTCTATTTTGTATCTTTTCTTCTCGTTTTTTTTTTTTTTTTTTGGTTTGCTGATTTTTTTTTTTTTTTGTGTTGTTAATTTGGTACAGCAGGCAGCCATTTGAAAAAGTTGCCACAGCATAAACGTAACTGAATCGTTTGTTCATTTTGTTGCCGCACCCATGCAGGGCAAGGACATGAGCAAGCCTTAGCGCCGTATTGGAAATTAGCTTAAGCCAAATATTGAAAATATTTCCGCAAAAAGCAAAAAACAAAACAAAAAAAATGACAGCAAAAACAAAAAATAATAAATATTATGAACGGCATTCGAATATTCCGCCGTGCACAATTATTATTCATTAGTCACTGCGCCAAAAAAAAAAACAAGAAAGAAGCGAAATACCAAGAAAGAAAAAAAACGAAAATAATTGAAAAGTTTTCTCCATCAACAGACAACGGCAGCAGGCAATTTGTCACTGCGAGCTGTGCTGTGCTGTGCTCTGCTTTGCTCTGCTGGTGGAAGCTATCGATGTCAGTCACGCTTGCCACCGCGCGCTTGTCGCCCCCCTTCGCTGCCTTGCTGCCTTGCTCCGTTGCTCCGTTGCCCCCCTGCTCCTTTGTGCCGTTGCCAGTGTTGCTCTGCAGCTTTGTCTACGAGTATGCGTATCTGTCTAGCATAGATAGACTCACTGCCTGTCTGTCTGTCTGTCTGTCTGACTGACTGTCTGCTTGCTGCTGGCCCGTCTGTCCGTATGCCGCCTTTTTGATGCGTATGACTAAGCAGTAATAATTTTTGTGCTCTGTCAGCTACGTATGCTGCATTTCGGAGGTATTTGCCTCATACATTTGCTCAACACTGACTCCGACTGCTGACTGCCGACTGACGGCTGCCGTCTGCCGACGCGGCTCTCGACTCACTCGACTCACTCGTCAATGATTATGATTGAGCTGATGTCGCTAATGCGTTATTGAAGTTGCTGATGTATAACGTATACGCTGCGTCATGTGCTTCCTCGGCTCAGACTCTACGCTGCAGCTACTCCCACTCGCCTGCGATAAACCTGCGAGTGTATGGGAGTGTGAGTGCGAGTGCGAGTACGAGTTTGCACTGCTGTACTGTATGTGCTATAAGTAGTCGTACATGCGCGTAGAGACGCTATTTGATTTTTTATGCTTATTCCATTTAGTTTAGACTGATCCAGTTTCCGTTTCTGTTTCTGTTTCTGTTACTGTTTCTGTTTCTGTGCCAGTATCAGTTTTTCGCAGTGCAAAGCCGCACAGTTTAGTAGACGCGTGCATGTTATGTTTGCTCTTTTGAATTATTAATTCCCTTGCTGAATGGATTCCATCATAATTACACACCAGACAACTCAACCCCACAAGCGTGCCAGGCCAAGCCAATCGGAGGCAATCCGAGGCAATCCACGCCAAGTCAAAGCAAACCGAAACCGTACTCCATGCCACACAGAAACCCAAACCCATGGCAAAATAAACCGAGCAACCACTAAACGTTGCGTTACTTGCCTGTGAAACTTGCCGCACGTTAAACATGCGTGAATGAAAGATTAATCATTTCTAGCCTGAATGCTGCTGCTGCTGCTGCTGCCGTTGCCGCTTTTGTATTTTGGACTGTCTTCAAGCGTCTTCATCAGACACACAAGCGAAAGCCGTCTCTCGCATTCAAATGCCGTCTTTTGTGCAGCTCTTGAAATTAGCAGACAGGCAGACGGATAACTTAATCAACTTTGCATGAAATACGAAAACTCGGCGCAGATTAAATGCATGCGGCTGCTAAATTCAGTCTTCCGTTTCAACTTAAACGTGTATATTTATCATAGCATATCATGTACAACACATCAGATACTCACTCACTCACTCACATACACGTCAATTTGTGAAATGGCTTAAACAGGCTCGCATCGGCTTATGGAGTGTTTCGATTTGAACTTAGCAACACAATTATGGGCTCTTAACTTGCAAAAGAAAACTGTACAGTAAGCAGTAAGCAGTATTTTATCATACATACATAAAATAAGCAGCACATTTACGCTGTGCAGACTACAATTGTCCTTAACTGCACTAAAGTTCATTGACCAAAAAAAAACACTAGGAAAGAAAAGTTTCTTTAGGCTTTGAATAAAAAAAAAAAAGCAAGAACTGTAGCTAAAAAGTCAGTGCTTTGTCTAAGCAAATAAATCACAGTGACTACACGACATCAGAAATGCTTTGCCAGTCTCCAGTAGCTGCAAATTTCTATAAGGAAAAATCATATAAATAAATTGCCATTTTAAATTTTTAACATTTTCCGAATGCTTGTAAAACATATGAGAAGCATAAGGCATGAATATTTATTAAATATTTCCTATTAAAGCATTACATAACTGCACTTGTGTGGTGTAGTCAAGCATATCAACTTGCTTTTAGTTTTCTTTTTATTTTCTTGCGGTTAAAGTAATATTTGCTAAAAAAAACCCAAGCTACTTTTGTAGACTCATGCGGCCAACACTTATAGATATTTTATTAAATTGAAAATGTTGCGTATATTTTTAATTTATTTTGCTTAATAAAAATGTTTATTAAGTTTCAAAATCAGTCGGTTAACTGAGTGGCCATGCAATGTTTTGTGGGACTATTTACTTAGCATGAAATTTACCATCCCAAAAGCAGGCTACACTTTTTTCAATTTCCGCCTTGTGGCATATTTAGTGTGAGTAGGGTTAAGCATCGAAAGTCGCAGTATTAAAAAAGAAAACCTTCATGCCTACCGTTTTCTTTTTTCTGTTTTGCTGCTTTTATTCCGTATTTTTACTTGCCAACTTAAGCATTTTTTTAAGAGTTTAACGTACATTTATGACTAAAAAATATATTTTAAAAATAATTTCGCTGTGAAATCGCTTTTTTGTTTTTAGTACATTACCGTTTCAGCTTTGAAGGCCAGTTGACCATGCGGAAGTATGGCGAATTTTCTTAAATAGTTTTATTTTAACGCGCTTTCGAGATTTAATGGCTAAGGTGTTTTAATGAGTCCTAAACTGAACCTAAATTAAACATTTGTTTATGTTCCTTTAATACTAAGCTGTCTTTTACTCTTTCTTTGGCTTGTCGGAAATCCATTTTTGGGATCTTATTTCGTGTTAACTTACTAATCGGATACTCTGCATTTCTATACCAACTGAGAATTCATTTATTCTATTTATATATGTGAGGCGTCATACCGCCCATTCTTGCCATGGATTTTATTTTTCTGCCCCTTTTCATGTGTACTAAAGCTCATTCAGCTGCGTCTAATAAACAGTTACGGAATACATTCAGACATAGGAAGAAGCCGTACACAATCCAAGATACACAAAACTTATCAAAGTACTTCCCACGCAGAAATCATGAAAACATTTTTAATATATTTTTTTTTGTATGTTTGGCGTGAATATGCCATGTGACTGGCCTGTCTGCGATTGAAGACACCTCACTTGAACAAGTGATTCTCTCACTCCATACTCATGATGTACGTATGTGTGTGTGTGTGCACTAAGCATAGGAAATGTTGAATGGTTTATTATTTTATTTGGGCTGCAATGATTTCTGCAAGTTTCGACAATTTATTTATATAGGTAATTTAATTTCTTATTGAAATATCTTAACCTGCTTGGTACCATAGCAACCCCTGCTGGGTGGCTGGCATCTCGGCAATTAACAATTTAATAGCATTCTGTGCGCGTTTTGCTGCAAGCCAAGTGTACGTACTAAGAAAAAAAAAAAAAGACTTATTTCGAATTTTTATTTATTTTTAATTTATTTTTTATTTTATTTTCTTATTCTTATTCTTATTCTGTTTCGTTATTTTTGCTGGTTGATTCAACGCAAACATTAAATTTTTGGCTTGATGTGTTGCCATGGGGATTTCTGTGAATATTAAGCGAAAAAAAGGAAATAGAAAATGTTCTCGTATTCGTCGTCTTTGGCAAAAAACTTCAATAAACAAAATTTGTAAGCTACTCGTACTTCTTCGTCTTCTTCTTCTTCTTCTTCTTCGCCTTCATCTTCTATTCTCGTTGTGCATATTGTTGTTGATTATAATTGTTGCTGCCACTGTAGTTGTTGTTGTTATAATTCTTCTAGCATGTATAACACGTGCAACAATAGCCACAATAACAAAAACAACAACAACAAGCAAAAAAAATGACGACGGTAACTTAAGTACCAACAAATAATCAACAACAAGCTACAAAACGAAGGCGAAGTAAAACATTCTCAAGCCACATGCCACAAAAAAAAAACAAAAAAAAAAAAAAAAAACAAAAATAGAACATAGAAAAAAATAAGAAGAAGAAGAAGAAAAAGAAAACGAAGTTGTTATAACTACATAACTTTTTTCCTGTTTTCATTTGGTTTGGTTTGGTTTGGTTTGGTCTGCTTGCGTTTGGGTTTGAGCATTTATTTATTTATATTATTTAAGTTGTTGTTGTTGGTGTTGTTGTTGTTGTTGTAGTTGCTCCTGTATGTTGTATGTTTTGAGCTCAAGTGCAATGAAGCGTGCGTTCAAAAATTTTCAACATCACACACGCATCTACACATGCAAGCGAGGGTGGTAGAAGAGGGGGTTGGTGGTGGCGGTGGCTTCGGGCTTGGGACTTGGTGTTTGGAGCAAAATGCGTTGAAGTGTTGTGTCATAACGTGTGCGACATGATGAATGTACTTTTGTGTGAGCTGTTAATCTTTTTTAACTTTTTAATTACTTTTCACGAAAGTTCTTTTGGGTAAAATTTGTTTCGAAGTTTTTTGCTGCCAATAACACAAACTCAAAACGACAGCAACAAAAGTAATAAAAACCGCAAAACGCACACACACACACACACAAGAACTGACTGACTGACTTTACTTTACTTAGCACGCACATACATCATGCACCTAACAACAACAACAACAACAACAGCAACAGCCAGCAAAATAAAAGCAGGAAAAATAAAAACACATGAAAAAAATGAAACAAAAACTGTAAACAAAACTTGAAAACTTATTTTCAAAAGTATTGCCTTACAAAAAAAACAAAAAAAAAAGAGAAACAAAACAAAAAATTAGAGTAAAAAAAAAACATTAAAAGCAAATCACTTTCTATTCAACAGAGTTTGGCAACAAGAGCAACAACAAAAGCCACAAAAACAACCTGACAAAGCGCAAGTGAACGCAGGCAACGGCCAAGGCAATCCAGGCAAACCAGCCAAGCCAGGCAAATAAGCCAACGCAGGAGATTACACGACGACGACGACGACCGTCAAGGCAGAGCAAGCAAATCAGCCAAAACTCATTCAGTCGTGCAACAGTGAAGCAAAAACGAGAAAACCAGATAAACTAAAAAAAAAAACAAAAATAAAAGCAAAAACACTACAAAAAGATTTAAAAAAAAAAAAAACGAAAAAGAAAAACAAAAAAAACTGCACACGACGACACATGTTCAGCGTATTTGAGTGAATGTCCGTATGAAAGTGTGACTACGAGCCGCAGCAGTAACGATAACAACAGCAGCAACAACAACAACAACAACAATTGAAAAAGCAAGCAAAATTGCAACAAAAATAAAGAAGCCATAGAAGCGTAGCCAGGCATGCAACGTACAGCAGCCAGCGGCTGAGTTCATGAATTGGTTGGCGCACAACAAGGCTGTCGATTTTTGTGGGTTAACGAAATCCCGGAAAACTCAAATACAAAAATGTTGATACAGCTAACGAATGACAAAGTGAAAAGGCAACAAAAAATACAGCAACAGCAACAACAAACACAAAGCAAACAACTAAAGCAAACGCAAGCGGCAGAGCAACAGCCGAATAGCCATCAAAGCCAACTAAAACAAATGAAACGTGTTCGGCAGGACAGCAAAGCCGCCGCCGCCGTCGTCGTCGCAACCGTAAAAGCAACAGGACGAACAACAGCAACACCAACAGCAACAGCCACAGCAGTCGCATCCGCAAGCGCAGCCAAAGCAAAAGCAGCCGCAGCAGAAAGTTACGAATTTGCCAGACAGTTATTCCAGTCTGCATCTATCTCGGTTTTGGTCTCGGTCTCGGTCTCGGTCAGGGTCTCGTTGCTGGTCAAAGTATTGGAGTCAGTGTCTGTCTCACAGCTCGGCTCTTTGTTGTCACCAGCGCCTCTGTCTGGCAGTCGGGCAGCAGCAACGGAAGTGTTGGCGTGAATCACTCGGCGGCAGCAGCAACGTTTAGCACTGCGAGCGTCCTTTGTGCCGTTGGAATTTCGGTTTCAACGCTTTGTTGTTTGTTTGTTTGTTTGTCGTCTGTCTGGCCTGGCCTAGCCTAGCCTGGTCTGGTCTGGTCTGGTCCGCGTCTATTTGTGGTGTGTTTCAGCACACGCAGCACATCGAACACGTATCGAAGCCACAGGCGTCGCGGAATTAACCTTCGACGCCTAACAGACAAAAACTTGATTATTTTGCTTTTTTTTTTTCGTTTTTTTCATCTTCTTCGTGCTCTGCAATTTGTTTTTGTGTCTTCGTTTTTTTGGCCAGTGGCGCAGCTTTTTTAATTGCATGCGCAGTGCCACATTTCGAATTGTTGCCATTTTGCGGAAATTGGCCACTGATGCGCGCAATAAGCCACAGAGACAAGAATAAAGTGACAAAGTAAAACAATAAAAACAATAAAAGAAAAAACCAAACTAAAAATAAAACGCAAGTTTGCTGAATTTCGCTGATAAAACAGGAGAAAACAGGGAGCAGCTACACAGCAAAGTCAATTGGCATTGAGAAAGTTGAGCCTGCAACAGGAGCAGCCGCCACATGGCGTTGTCGTTTGGATTCCTGTATCTGTGCAGCGCTCTGGTCGCCTGGCATGCGACGCTCTGCAGCGGCTACCTGAACATATTCATCAGCCATCGCGAGGTCATGAAGCTAATGGGTGCGTATTGTCCTTCAGTTAATTAACACGAAATTCATATTTTCAGCATCGGGTCTCGCATTTGCTTTTGTGCCACAAAGAACACTTCGCCGCCTGCTAAGTTCATTAAAATAACAGTTTTCCTTTCCATTTCTGAGAGATAGCGAATTTACTAAACAAGTGTGCAATTCATGACTGCAGTCATTGTGTGAGATAAGCGATTAGTAGAATATATCCTAGATAGGCTTCGAGGGCTGTTGTGCATATGCATATAAAGGGTTTTTTAATTTAAACAATCCTCCAGCTCAAAGCTAGACAAGTTTATAGTGCTTATTATTGTATTCATTTCGCCTTACTTGCGCAGATCATGTGTGGACAAAGAAACTTAGTCGAGACAATGTGTTGGACATATACTGGACGCAGTGACTGTGCTCGGTAGCACCGAGTTTTGACTTTTGTGCTGTGTCTGTCACTTGGCAGGCGACTTGCAGGCAAAGCAAGCAGAAGTCCATACGTATCCTTAAAATAGAATGCGCGTTCGCGTTATTGCCTACATTATCATAGGCAGTGCAGAGAGGGAATAGATTTGCCATTTTGTTTAACCTTAACAAGTTGTAGGTCATTAGAAGTTTGTCGTCGTCGGTTTAAGTAGATTTTTTAATGTGTGCGGCAGACATTCGATTAGCCAGCAGCGCAGTCAAGGACCTTTGCTCCGCTGTGCTGGCCGCCATTACATGGTTAATGGCTGTTGCCCACAATGTATGTACGTACATAAGAAGGCATCTTTGGCCGAGCTGTGTCAGCTTTCGATTTCACTTTTGCTTTCGTTTGGGAACTTACGAATTTTATTGTAAATCGTATGTGGCAGCTCAGGGCGGTTAACTTTGGCTACGCGTCGCTTGCAATGAAGATAAATGCTTTGCTGCATGTAGGCTCAGCCCAGTCCAGCACAGCACAGTAAAGCAGAACAGAGCAACGCAGTGGAGAATGATGATTAATGAAGGCGTGCCGAACTGCCGCACGACAGATTCATTGATCTTTAATAGGGCTTAGACGAAAATCGCACAAACACGAAACCATTTAAGTTCGACATGCCACTTGGTCGTGACAGTTGGACCGCAAACTTGCAGTTGTACAAGTTGCACACAATGACAACAACAACAACAACAACAACCACAACAGTAATTGAACAATAACAACAACAACTGTACAACAACAACAACAAGCATAGCAAATGTATATAACTGAAACTTTGCAAAAGCAAAAACAATGGACAAACGCACAAGTGAGAAATATAAATCGATTTCCGGTCAGGCGTGCTTTCACTTCCTGTCAAATGTTGTTGACAAGCGACGCAACCGCCGTCGTCGTCGCCGACGCAGCCATATAAGAAAATCACTTTTTTTCATTACCCTGCACCCTGCCTCTCTTCCTCTTATCTTCTTACCCACTTACTGCCCTCACTCACTCTCTCTCTCTCTCTCACTTGCTTGAAGTATCTGCTGCTTTTGTTTTTTGTTATTACTGCTGCTGCTATTGTTGTTGTTGTTGTTGTTGTTGTTTGTTAGCGTGTTCGCTGTTGATGATGAGATTCCACGTTTGTTTCTTCACGCAAACTCATTATTAATGGTGTTGCCGCAATGCATGCATGAATGAACAAATGAATGAATGAATGAGTGACTGACTGCCTGGCTTGGCTGGCTGGCTGGCTGGCTGGCAGTTAGGCAAGTAGACAGGCAAATGGGCAGGCAGGCAGGCTGGCACTATCATTTTCATCGACCTTGTGCCCCACCGACCGCCTTCAGATTCAACACACACACACACACACACACACACACATAGAAGCGTGTCTAAGTACGCCGGCAGTGCCTGTCTTGCCTCTCTGATTGGTTACATTGATTAATGGTGCACGCTGGCGTATTGCCGTGCTGCCGTACGTCCGCCAGTTTTGGCCTGGTTTTTTTTGTTTTGGTTTTTTTTTTTGTACATGTTTTTCTTTCTGTTTTCGGTTTTCTTGTCTTGTTTTTCTACTTTCGGGTACATGCTTAAAACATTTTCCGGCACTTAAGTATAATTGTGGCAAAATGCTGCCACTCCATTATGTAGAGTAGGCCGTCAGCTAGCTGCCAGCCAGCGTAGCATATAAACAGCACTTCAAGTTGCCAAATCACGAAACTCCAATTAGTTAATAGCATAAGAAACGACGACTGACGTAAGGACGCACAAATACGCAAATCGACTCTCCCCCATACCCTCATCCCCCCACACATCTACTCCGTATCAGGCTCCTGCCATTGCCAGTGCTGCTACTGTCTTTATGTGAGCAATCGGTATGAGTGTGTATAAATTCTTATGCGCGCACGCACATTCGCACACACACACACACACACAAAAAGAAGTTGCTTTTAGTTGTCTGCATAGATTTCAATTAAATGTCGCACGCAGTAGTTTATTGAATTTAATGAAAACTTACGAGTCATCACGATTTGCTCTTTTGCATGGCTTATTGCCGCTCAAGCGTAAAACGCATTGACACACAGCCGCATGCCTTCGCAATTTCCATTGCCTTTGTCCCTGTGTAGCCAGCATAGCTCAGCTACGCAAGAGTAAACACAATCCAATGTGCCCTTTGCTGCCTTCTACATTATTCAAATAACTTGATATTTTTTCCATTTTTTTTTATGTGATTTCTGATTTCTCATTGTTGATTTTTTGCTGTTTGTCAATACCCCGATATATTGCATTGAGTCATGGCCTGTTTCTGTGTGTGTGTGTGTGCTGTGACTGCGTTGTATTGCGATTGCCTTCGTTGACATGCAACGAGGCAAAAAGTATTGCATACTTTTGTGCGTTGCACAGCTACAATGCACAACTAGCAAACAATGAAGCTAAAAAATATAGGAAAACAACGAATAAATAGGAAGCAGAATTTAAAAAGATAAGTCGCCACTTGTAATAAAAATCACAGCGAGTATATTTTGCACTTATCCGCTGTATCTGGTATATCTGCTGCAAATCCCCTGTCTGAATCCGAACAGACATTTCCGCATTAATGTGTATTGGCAGCGTAATCAGTTGTCTATTAAACGCTTAACGCGCATAAGCACACACACAGCTGCGAGAGCTAAAATCAATTGTCAGACAAACAGCGGAGACAGTTGTACAGGCATTTGTGTGTATCAGCGACAGGATGACTGCGACAGCGCGTCTCTGCCGGAGTAGGGCTGCCTCTGCTTCGGGATCGCACCCATCAGAACAGTCGAGAACAATGGTTAATCAGGCGACAGCTGACACTGGCTCACGCTCAACTGTATGACAACTTTCAATTCAAACTGACTGCAGAAGCAGCTCAAGCAAGTGACGGCATTCAGAAGCTGTACCTGGAGTCATTGCTCTTTAATCTGTAGTTGAATATACTCCAGCACTTACCATGAGTAGCTTCGAATCTAAAAATATCATTGAGATAAGCTTATTTCTTTGGTTTTTGGTAAAACTGAATGTCCTATTCTTTCATAATTTTCATATTGGGAAATTTTGTGGTTCTGTATTCGAGTGTAAAAGCAAAAGATTACTGGATCACTACGAATTAATTGAGGAACTAATTAATCCTTACAATAAAAGGGAAACATCGTAATTATTGAACTTGTTATATATAATTTTTTGTCTACAGTAATTTGAGGGATTCTTTAGATCTCATCTCCATTCCGCATAAGACTTCTGTTGTCTGCTAACCTGCGACTGTTGGGATTTGCGCATCCCTGAACCCTGAATCGGTTTGTTAGTTTGCTTTAGCTATTAAGAAGTTTTCACTAGACTTGCCACAAATTGTTAATCGTAGGCGGCAGTTCAAGCGTTCATCAGTTGCCAAATGCTTTACAAATTACATTAACAGGATGCGTTAAGTCTGCCTGTGCACAATCCTATTAAGAGCAACGCAACTTCCATGAGAATTTGCCAGCTGTATGATGCTAAATCGAATTAAATTTTAAACTCACTGAAGCTTTTTGTCCATGGCATTTTGACGTACGTACGTACGTACGCAGATGCCACGTGAGCAACTTCAACTTCAACTTCAACTCTGACGAAGTGCATTGCAAACTAAGCCAGGCCAACTCCGGGCCAACTCCAGGCTAACTCTGGGCAAGAGTGTTGCCTAACTGTTGCTCGTTTTTAGTTTTATACAATAAACCTTAAGTTAAAATTTTTGAAATAGTTTTTGCGAAAGCAGCTTAATTGCGTTTAGCAGCAATGGAGCGCATTTGGGTATTTCTTCTTCCTGTTCTTCATGTTGTTCTTGTTGTTGTTGTTGTAGTTATTGTTATTGTAGTTAAACTACTGAAAGGTAATTTCCGTTTGTGAATTTGTGAGCAGGACAACTCGTTGCCGTTGCCGTTGTCGATGCTGTTGATGTTGATGTTGGTGTTGTTGTTGTTGTTGTTGTTGCCTTGAAGATGCTTCATTTGCATTTTGATGTCTGGTTGTCATGTAAAACGGCTTCCACATCAAATCAAAAGTGAATTAATTATCCTTGGCATTTTGTTGATTTACATAACTGGCCACAATAAGTTCGGCATGCAATATGTTTTATAGTTGTAGACACAAAGCATGTGTCCTGTCCATGTCCTGACTGATGCTGATGCTGATGCTGCTTGTCGCAAGGCATTGTTGTCCTTTTATTTTTCGGTGATTTTTTTTCTTTTTTTCTATTCTGGACATATATTTTATGCGCCGCAATAAGGCTGCCGGCTGCCTGCTGCCTGGCTGACTGTCTGTGTGACTGTGTCTGTTTGAAGTTGTTCTAATACGTTTTTGTTTTATTTCTTGTCTATTTTTTATTTTGTTTTTTCCTTGCTATGTTTTATGTTATTTATTTATTTTGTTTTGCTTTTGGCTTGTCTGTGGTTGCTTTAAAACAAGAAGAAAAGGACATTTTACGGTATAAGCGAAATGCTTCAACGCAAGCGTATTGATGGCCATTGAAGTTCAAGAAGTCAGTTGGGGAAAAATTGCGCTAAGGACACGTCAAACAGCTGCACTTTTGCCAAAGAAAATGAACCAGCACACACAGTTATATGCACACGCACACGCACAGACACACACACACACACACACACACACACAGACATAGGAAACAGAAGAAAACGAAAATAAAAACATGGCTACATGGGTAGTTGGGTAGTTGGGTAGATGGATAGATGGATAGATGGGTACATGGGCATTGGGGAAAGCAGCTTTCTGTTTTTTATAATTGGATTTTAAATTGTTTCTAAAGCGTTTCGCTTTGTTCTAGGCCAGGGGCCAGAAGCGGTGCACGCGAGTGGCGCTTGGCGGGTTTCCTGCCTTGTAGCGACAGTGGCGCAGTGCGAGAGAGCGCTTCAGTGTGAGTGACGTCTTTGTCGTTGAAGCTTTTCGTCAATGCGAAAGCTGCGAGGATTAACTCTGATCCTTGTGAGTAAATAATGCAACATTTTAGCGGCAGCGCGCTGCGCACAAGGCAGACGACGACTAAAATGACGACGAATGAATCAACGTTCAACTTTTCGTATGTACATACGTTTGGGGAACGTGCCAACGACCGAACGAAGACAAATTTAATTTCACGTCCTTTTACCCAGAAGCGTTATGTCTTAGATCTCCAGCCAGTCAGCCAGCCAGCCAGTGTCAGTTACTTACAAAGGGCTGTTCCTATGCTATCGACTTGAGGGTAGCGTCTTCGGCTTCTTCTGACAGGATAGCAACGCAATACGCACGAATACAAATATTCGTATCCGTATTCCTATTTGTATTATTATTATTTTCTGGCTTGCTATGTTTTTTTTTTTTTTTGTTCTTTTCTGTCTCTTTGCTTTTTTGTGATCAACTGCTGCGTTTGAAATCAGTCAAGCGAATTGCGTCTGAGTCGCACAGCATTTGACACCTTTTAATTTTTACAGCAGAAGTTCGGATGCCTGCATTTCTTTTTTTTTTTTTCATTGTTTTTTTTTTTTTTTTTTGCCACATGCCATATGCGCGGATGCAACCCCCAAGCGCTGGCTGCTGATGCTGCTGCTTAGGACACCTTTGAGCGAGCTCAAGTGCTAATCGACACTTCGCCAACAAGAACCGTTAGAGACGCTGATGACAAGGACGAAAACGAGAATGAGAATGAGAACGACAATGACAACAAGTACGGGTACACGGTTGCGGGTGCGGGTACGGGTACGAACGGGATCGGCTACGGGATGCCATTGACGACACAGCAGACATCTGTGAAAATAGGATTTGGTTTCTATTGTATTATTGTATTGCTTCGGTTTGCTTTAGAAATTTCTTTTTCATTTTATTTACTTTTTTTGGCTTCTTTTTTTTCTACACTTTTTTGTATTTGCTGTTTTTTTTTTTTGGTGCTAAGGATTCATGCCATTGTTGATTGGTAAATCAATTTTCATGCGGTGCAACAAAAGCAAACTCCAACGAAAATCAAGTCACAGTCAGTCGCAATCGTAATCGCAGTCGCTGTCGCAGTCCAAGTCGAAAGAGTGCAAAAAGAAAGTGAGTGAGAGAAAGAGAGAGAGGGTAGGGAGAAAAAGAAAAGGCAATAGAAAAGAAAAGGCAGTGGGAAAAGTTTGTGCAAACTTTGTTGCGCATAAATGGAAAATAAACTCAACTTCAACAAAAGCAAATTGCGAAATAAACTTCGCACTCCACTTTCATAACTATCTGATTTTATTGTTTGGCTTTCTTTTGCTGCCTTTGCTGCCGCTTACACACGATTGGCTTCTGTGCATTGGCCATGCTGTGCTGTGCAGGACTCGAAGCGGATTTGTTCTACGTACACGAGGGTGCCATTAACACATATGCAATGCACTTCACCGTGCCGGTGCCGGCAGATGTGCACGAATTGGAATTCTCCTGGCAGAGTCTAACGGCTTATCCGGTAAGTAAAAAACCACAAGTGCACACACTGCACCACACACCACACACTACACACCACAGCAATCCCAATCGGCTAACGACAGTCGTGGGTTGTGAGTCGTGAGTCGTGAGTCGAGTATCGACACCCATGCGCCGTGCACGGCAACATTTGGACTACTTAAAATCAAATTTGCACTCCATTAACGTCGCCGTCGCAGTTGCTAATACACAACTATTTCTTTTTCCTTCTTCTCATCATCTTCTTCTTCGTTTTCTATATGTTGTTATTATCGTTGGTATTCACCCCCCCTCCCCCCCGCGTACACTGCCAGCTGCCGTATATCATTACAATTGAGTACGAAGTGGAACAGGAGGCACTGGGCACACCCACGCTAAGCATACCGCACAAGGGTCATGTGCCGCAGCAGATTGAGTCGTTTCTGCTGCATTTGCCGTGCACTGGCAACGTCACCGAGCAGGTACCGCTCAACGTCAATATGCTGGTGCGGGGCCCGCCGCGCACTAATGACACCAAATTGCATTTTAAGCGGAATAAAATCTGCCTCAAAGGTAAGTTGCACTCGACTGCACCGGACTCCCGATGCAATCAACGCAGAGTTCCCAAATCCAACTAAACCCCGCCCAACAATCCACAAATGCGCCACCCACCACATTCCCCCATTTTTATAAGCCACATGCGCCTGCCTACACTGTCTGGGTTTGTCTTTTTTCTTTTTTTATTTTCACTTTGCAGGTCTATTCCCCGAACCTAATCAGTCAGCATCACCGGCACAGGCGCCCATACAGGGCCCAGCACTGATGGGCGCGGCCGCCTGTGCATTGGGCCTGGTGCTGGCCATTGGCCTCATAGCCAGCACGATGTATGTGCGTGCACGCAAGCAAATACGACAGGACTCGCTGCAGTAAGTTTAAGGACGAAAGGACGCTGTGCAGCGTTTTTCAATTAAAACGCCTTAATTGCGTTTCACTTATCCTGCCCTCCCGGACGGACACACAAGCTATAACACTTTGTTTTTTTTTTTCTCTCTCGTTTCTTTTTTTTATGTCTCTGTTATGTTTTTTTTTTGTTGCTGTCATTGGCGTGTAAATGCGACAGCAGCACAAGTTTCACAACTGCAGCCTATGGCAGCAATCAGAACGTGTTCATACGCCTGGATCCCTTGGGTCGACCGCCAAGCGCCACCGGCTCATATGCGACCATTGCCAGTCTGAATAAATATCCAGCAGAGACAAAGAAGACATGCAACATCTTTGAACGTAAGCATCAAGCCAATCAACTCATTTTTTGCCTAATCCTTGCGAAGATCAACTATGTACGATACCCATGTACTGATGTTGGTCCTGCTCCGGTTGCTGTTTGCCATTCATCTAAGCTAAGAGCATTTCATTTACAGGCTTTCGCAGCTCACCGACACCCACACCGTCGCCGTATGCAACCGCATTATTGCCAATGCCCATGGGAGGTGAACAGTTGGCAGAGACGATTTACTCAAAGCCGGAATCGGTTTGTCCCTCGAGAATTTCCTACTATGCATCGTCGCAGCTTACGCAGGTGAGTGTGTGTGCTCAAAGAGCCTGATAAATTAGCACTTACAAAGCCTTTGACCGAGATTTCGATACTTTTACACATACATACACATACACACACACACTTACACACACTTACATACATACACACAATATTAGTTGCAACGCAAGGGATAGGCAGCAACGTATATAAGAGAAAGAGGCGTGCGTCCTTCTGCATGAGCGTCTGCCTTTGGCTGTTAGTGTTGCCTTGTTACCCTTATTGTTGTTGTCGTTATTGTTGTTGTTGCGAATGTGCTTCCTCTTTGCATTATTGCCTCAATTTTAAAGACAAACGACAGCATTCCAACATTTGCCGACACGTGCCAAATGCGTACGTCTGCCAAAGCCAAGCGCACATTCAATCGCCAGCCCAGCAGCAGCAGCAGCGGCAGCAGCCCAGTCGCTTGTGCCAAGTCCATAGCTAGCAAGGAAAATGGCGAAAAAAAGAAAACAAATTTTGTAAAACACACCACAGGCGATTGGGTTCACGGTTATTCGGTCGCTTTCGTGCGCCTTTTCGCAGACACGCTTCAGATAAAAATTAAACTTTCATTAAAATTTACGACTTTATGAAGTATCTGCGAGTACTCGTACATACTCATAGATACTTTGGTTCTGTGGTCTACTCGTATATGCGAACCTTGAAACGCCCGATGCGCGCGCGCTTACACACTTGCATGCCATGCATAAATATGTGGGTAAGATTGTCCTAACCCAAAGGCAAAACGGGCCCATGGGAGTGGCTCTGGCAGCGGCAGCGAACTCTACTCTATATGAGTATATGTGCGTATTTGTCTCTCTGTTGCTTTGTCCGTCTGTCACTCTGTCTGTCTGTCTGTCTGTCTGTCTGTCGGTGTGTCTATGCATACATTGAGATAAGCAGCAAACGGATATTCAACAGCAACCACTCAGACATGTGTTTTAATATGCTGCCTGCCTTCCTGCCTCCCAGCCTCCCTGCCAGGCTGCCTGGCTGCCCGCCTGTTTTCGCTTTGGCTTTCGCTTTGGCTTTGGCAAGCATCCAAAATGTTTTTGAACTCTTGGCTTTAACATGTATCCAAATAGACGTGTCTCTCGTTGGCATACATTCGCCGTACGCTGCTGCTCAGTTGCTCTGCTGCTCTGCTGTACCTGCTGCTGCTGCTGCTGCTGCTGCTGCTGCTGACTAACCTACGTGTGGATTTTTTAATCCACTTGCCATGGCTGCTATTGCTTTTGCTATTGTTGGCTTTTCACTGTACACTGTATTGTTACTATTGTTGCTGTTGGTTGCTGTTGTTTGTTGTTGTTGTTGTTATTGTTATTGTTGCTATTGTTTTGGCAAGTGTCGTGCATATTTCACACTCCCACAATAATACCCTAACGGCAAGTGCAAAAGAAAACCCTACACTCCAATTCCACTCTCCGCCATCAACCATCGCCCAGATACAACTTACCGACACACACACACACACACACACACACACACACAGATATATACGTGCAAATGCAAAAAGCAAAGTTACTTAACAACACCCAGATACATATCAAACCTCAAAAATTATCTGGAGCATAACATGAAATCCCAAAATCGCTCTTAATACACTCGACACGAATTTGTGATTTCGCTTAAATAAACGCAAAATACGTGTAACATGAAATTTTAGTTTTGATATTGCGAGCACGCAGACGTTGGCAGCGGCCGGCCAGGGGGGGGCGAACCAATGCCATAACAAGGAGATGCTGAATGGAATGCCGAAGGATGAAGGTGAAGCTATAACGGTAGGGGCATGGGAATGGGGAAAGGGGGGCGAATTTTGACTCTAATTGCATTCTGCATTAATTGGCAAAGCAAACAAGTTGCAATTGTATATTACACAAGGTTGATTCAAGGCATTTACTGGGGTTATTCAAATTCGGCATGGTCCGAGGGATTTTGTGTGCAATAAACCGATAAATTAATGAAGCAAAGCTGCAAATTTCAATGCAGAGTGGGAGATGCCATGCATGTATTATTTTCTATTTTCTATTTTTTTTTTTTTCTTTCATTTCAAAATCCTACTCAAGTTGTTGCAAATGTAAACATTTTAGTTTTCATTTGTGTAGTGTGTGCACATATCTACACATCATACATGCATGTGTGCACGCACATACGGATGTGAGTATAAGTATTTAATTGAAAAATAAGCTTTAAGTATTAAATTTTCATTATAATGAGTTTGCCATTAAAAGTTTAAACTCACACACACACACTTACATACTCACATACATATGTGTGTGTGTGTGTGCTTCTGTAATGTTAAAATGCAAGTGTTTCATATTGTATATTATATTTGAAATAATCCTTTTGTTTAACATTTGTTTAAGCCTCTTTTCACACATACACATAACTGCATTCAACGTTCTTTGCATGTTATCGCTTAACTGGCAAAAGCCAGCCAGTGACTTTGGCCATTGGTTACAGTTGTATAACTACAAGTTATTTTGATGTTTTGTTATAAATAATCTGAGTTCTACTCAACTTTATTTTCCGTTGGATTACACAGAATTAAAAAAAAAATATATATGAGCTGCTCATTATAGGGGGAAAAATTTCTTTTAGATTATGTACATATATGTATGACTTGTGAATTCTTATACTTAACAATGAACCATTTGAACTTTAAAGGGCAAACAATTTATTTATCAATCAACGAAAATATTATTTTACTGTTTTAAATTGCCTTGTGTTTTAAAATTGCAATAACAATTTACATTTAGCTTTATATTGAATTTTCGCAATTCACACAAGTTCTTAGCTTGTTCGCATTGCGTGACCAATCTGGCCAATCAAGTGTCTACATTGTTGCGGGAGTCTACTGTTCAGTTCTAGTTTCCACTTCAGTAATCACTTCAATACAAACACAACCGTTGATTAGCTCTGCTAGCAATTCGCGAATCGGTAGCAAGACCATCAACTGCTCTGGCTGCCTCTTTGTGTTGGTGATTTAGGTATGGCTACTGCGAGCATGGCGAGTTTGGCATTGAGACAGTTAAGCGAATGTGGAACGCAATGCATTGCAGTCAAATCTCAATAGATTTAATCGGATATACTATACATGCTCATCATCAGTTTAGATTAGCTGCAGTAAGCTGCAGTAAATCGTATCAAATTAAATGAAACATTTGACCATACGCAATGAATAATAAAGGAAAGAAGATTGTAAGAATTTTTAATCATAGAACAATCTTCATTCGTAATAAGAAGAAGGCTTGCTTAAAATGTTGTCAATCCTGTTGCCTTTATCCTGCTGCATAACAGCCAGCCGGTCCGTGAAGCGAAGTCAGTCGCTTCATTGGTCGTTACAGGCTGCGTAATGTCGGCCGCCAACTGCAGGAGGAATTTTATTATTAAAAGTAAACATGAAATAATTTTTCTCATTGCGACAAAGTAGAGATGGCCAAGAAACATAAAAAAAAAAAAGAAAGAAATGTATGAAATAAAGTTTTTACAGCTGAGCACTGCCGCAAAGTTAAGCGACTTTTGAATGCCATATGAAATATGAAGCAAGTTTTCTAATTATTATAATTATTTCTAGTCAGAGCAGTTAAGCTTTATATCAACTTTTAATGAACTCAGCTTGGCAGGCAGCCACGCGCAAACGACAGCTTTGCCATGCCAAAGGAACAATACGCAAATGTGGCTCGTTACCACAATTTTCCACTTAAATAATTGTTGCAATTATTTAAAGCATGGCTCTCTCCGAGTTCCATGCAGTTTCCACACACATGAGCAATGCTGGCGGTTAATGAAATTCCTGGTAAGCTTGTTACATCGGCCCGAGTAAGCTGCAAACTGCAACGATGCGTTGCACATTTTAAATGAACCGTGTGTGTGTGACCACACTGCAAGTGCTGTAAAAACGCAACCCAATTAAAATGTTTGCATTATTCCATTTATAAAGGGCCAGGCAGGCTTAAAGTTCAAAGTAATAAACTCAACTCAGCAGCTTGCTATGCTGACTGCAGATATTTTTGCTTTAGTTTTGTATATGAAAGGCACACATGCCTGGGCATGGGCATATGACGCAAACAGCTCTCGCAGTCACGTAATAGTATTAGTGCATTAATTAATTAGGTTCTGCTTTTGCAAAACACCTTTTCAACTTGAAATCTGTTAGCAGCCGTTCGTTCCATGTGAAAGCATGTCGACACTGCAGAAAAAATACATTAATTTGTCATTCGATTTGACCTGGGCCAGCGGCATAGCTGGGCATACTTCAATGGCATATGGCATTGCAAGTGACTGTCGTCTTATCGGCATAGCATTGATAATGGCAGCTGACTGCAGATGAGAATGCCGAAGTGGGACAGTCTTTTGGTAATTGATGCATGCAAGTTTAATGCTGCGTATGCTTTCGGCTTAGTTGACTTGATTAAAATAACAATTTCAATGCGCTATAAATATTGTGGCTGTCAGCTCAACGAGGCTTTAAACCTTTGGCATTTTTTCAACGTATATATTAAGCCGTAGCTTAGCTCGTTTATTCTCACATTATTAAATGAACAGCTGAACAATGCGACAACACAACGGATTGCATATCATTAAAATTGTGCCAATTAACTGCGCCGACAATGCCACTTTTCAATATGCACTGAGTTTCTGCGCACTAAGCCGCATTAATTAGCAATAATCCGCAAACAATGAAATTGGAATTAGCCGCACACTATCGCTGCCGCCCAATTGCCCACTGACAGGCGGCCGCGCGCGCACTCCACACACTAACGCCAGCACAATAATAGCAACTAGGATCATTTGGAAAGCTTTCAATTCATTTTCGCATTAATTGGCTTTGTTTGTTTATTTTTTTTTTGTTTATTTTTTTTTTATTAAAATAGTATTGCATATTTATTAGACTAATTTTGTGACATCGAAACAAAAACAATAATGTCATAGAAAATCTAAATGCTGCGAAGCTTTGCAGCAGCACATAGCACATTTCCGCACTCTGTCGCCTGAGCGTCTCCACTTCCTGCGCACATTTTCTACAACTCTTATGCATTAGCGCACAAGTCACTCAAGAATTTTTATTTTCCAAACTCACACCATGGGCTGCTGTTGGGCTGCTGCTTGGCTGCTTGGCTGGCTGCCTGCTGTGTAAACAGTAAATAGAAAAAAATTAATCCCAAAGAACAACATGAAATGCCATTAAGCTTGGGCGAGTACGTGTGCTCCAGCTCACAGCTCCACTGTATTCGGGCTGCCACATGCACGCTGGCAAAAGCTGAAGCCATAGCCATAGCCATAGCCAAAGCCAAAGCGAACGCCCCAACATTGCGCATCGACGCACGCACGAACGTAGCCCAACGGCAGGCGGCAGGAGGCAAGCGGCAAGCGGCAAGTGGCAAATGGCAGCTGTGGTGCGGCAACGCTGCGTGCGCCACTTGCAGTCGCCCCGATGCGCCAAATGTCTTTAATGAGTTGACGACAACATTTTTAATTAGTACCTGTTTCTCTAATTTGCTCTGCTCTGCGCGCCACTGCTGCCGCAGACGTTGGGGTGGCTGCCGACTCTGCAAACTGCCAACTGCCAATTGCCAACTGCCATCTGCTGTTGCTGCTGCTGTTGCTGCTGTTCCTGTTGCTGTTGCTTTAATCTTTTTGTTGTTTTGTTTTTTTCGTCTTCTTCTTCTTCTTTGCGCATTGAAAACTTGGCGTAAGCATTAAATTATGTTACCAAAAAAAAAAGTAAAGAAACAGAAAAAGAAAAAAAGAAAAGAACAGAATGTATAACATCAAATAGAACACGCAAAGTCTAAGGAGCCGCTGCCGCAGCGGTAGCCACAGTGCCACAAGGCCCCAAGGAAACTCAAACCAACGCAGCACAACTGGCAGCATGTCTTAACCCATTTGCGCATCTTCGGCTTGCGCCAGACACAACAGGACCCAGCGCCAGGCACAGCCAACTGCCAACTGTTTGCATAAATTGCCGCATAGCAGCTGTCGAATGGTGTTCATATCGCTCCCCTTTTGCGCTGCCTTCCCCACCCTCCAACAACTTTATTTTTTCTTTTTTTTCTTTTATTTTTCTTGTAATATAATTTTTTCCTTTTCATATTTGAGCGCGCACTCACTCGCTCCTGCCTCTGCCCCCGCCCACAAGTTGCACATGTTTATGTGCTGATTTAATTGAATCTAAATGTTGTAAGTTAATGTCCCCCGCTGGTGCGTCTGCCGAACTGTCGAGCACGCGCATGTGAGTACGTGTATAATTGCTCGACTAAATGCTGCCACGGACAACAACAGTCCGACCACTCAACCGCCAACACCCCCGCCCCCAACGCAAGCATCGCATCCATTGAGGGTAAACGCAGGCAAGCAAACAACAATGAAAGATGCAATAAAAACAATAATTATTTGAGAACGCACAGGCATCCATACAATGGCTCTACCCCCCCTCCCCCCACCCCTAACTCAACTCAACTCAACTCAACTCAATCCAATCCAACACAATACAACTTTACTGTACTGTGACTGTAACTGTAACTGTAACCGATGCTGAGCCAAATCCGAATCTATGTATTGGCATTTGTATCGCATTGTAACTGTGTAACTGGGCATATGTTGTGGTCCTGCTTTGTGCGTGTATGCATGTGTATGTGTGTGTATGCATGCGTCATCTCATATGCTTTGTATGTATGCCACACTACAAACACATAAGTGGGTCGTTCGATGCGGCGACTGTGGCTGCTGTAGCTGCTGTTGCTGCGGCTGCTTAGGCTGTGTCTGTGACGCTGCCATGGCTGCCCTAATGGCCGATCAACCCTGGCTACTTTCGGTGGTGAGTTTCTGACCCACTCTCGCAACCGCATACCTACAGCTAAAACAAACATTTACTTGACCGAGTTGTGCTATGCTAAGAAATTATACTCAAAATGTTGACGTGTCGGCAAAGGAATCCTGCTTTTAATTATGCATCGATGATCCTTACGATGATGCCAACTGGACAACTAGATAACTGCCCAGTCGACTCGACAGTCAAGCTGAGTCAAGCACTATAAATAATTATGGAATTCCTTTACGCTAAACTTTGCACAAATAATTGCCTAATGGCCAAGGCATGGCCCGGCATGGTCTGGCATGGCGCAATGTTGTCGAGTGTCCTTCACTCAGCAGCTCAAGTTCTGCATTATTGAGTGGGCAATTATATTTTGCTAAGAACGTTTTACGGCCACTAAGAAAGTAATTTCTTTCAGCAACTTATTACATGAATAATTTCAACTAATAAACAAAAACCAAAATTGATTAAATAGTTGCAATACACCTAAGTGCGCATATCTCCTACCCCCCCCTCCCGCCAAGCAGCGGCAGCAAAGCTATGTGTTGCCTAATTGCATTTCGGCAAATTTGTTTGCTTACTCATGTAGATGTCATACACAGACTGTGTCACATGTCTTTTTCTGCCTTTCTGCCTGACGCTAAAGCTTCTCGAAGCCAAGAGCTATCCCAGCACATGCACACATGCATAAATGAGAATAATTCATGTCAACTCTTTGGCAAGTTTAAGTTCATATGTCATGTCGATAAAACCTGCCTAGGAGTAGTCTTTAGCATTTCATTTGTTCATGCTTTAAAAAAAACCAACCTTCAAGCTCAAAATTTTTTCTCAGCGTTTTCGTGTTGGCAATGTCCCAAATAAATTCCGCTTGTCTATGCAGTCGTGAAGTCAACAGTGCACTTTGCTATTTGAGTTGATTGTTTCATTAATAAAAGTTGGTTTGCTTTAGAAGTTGGCAACACTGCTGCTGGCGTTGACCAATGTGAAAAATTGCTGACTCCGTAGTGCTGCGTATCTTTTGCAACTTTACCATTAATTGACTTGCACTTGCAAATTACGCGAATTTCCAATGAAATTTATGCTTCATGGGCCACTTCATCGGCATAAGTTATTCGAATAGCCAAGCATGGTCTTTGCAGTATGATTTTCCAAATTGGCCAATGGAATCGGCATATTATTTTTTGATTACATGCGACGACCTCAGCTGCACGAAAATGTGTTCGAAATGAATGGAAGCTGCTCTCCCGCACACTGTCGGCCAACTTAATCTAAGCCATTTTTCTCGCAGTTCGCAGTTAAGTACAGCAATAATTTCATTTGGATCGCATAACACTTGGCCAAAAGATGACAAACTGTGCTAACTAATTGGCCAGATTTTCCCGTTTTCTTATACCCAAATACAAACAACGCCGCAGCATGAGGAAATTCTTTCATTTAATTCGGCAGCGTCGTTTAATTCTAACAAATTTAAATTCCTTTTATGGACAGGAAGGCCGACATCTGTTTCGATTAGACTTAGATGAGCGTGCGATGCCAGCATATTTGCACAAGTGTCTGCACGTGTGTGTGTGTGTGTGTGTGTGTGTGTGTGTGAGTGTCCAGCTGCTTGACAAGGTGTGCTTCACGGCAGAAATACGAGCAAAAGTTGCATGTCTGACATTAATTGTGTCACATCATAAGAATGCCAACTTATACTGTTGCCATTATTATGTTGATTTTTATATTTTTTCCGATTCCGTTTTTCCCGTTCTTGTTTGTTTTTTTTTCTGTTTTTATTTTATTCTCTTTTTTTGTTTTTTTTTTTGTTTTTTTGTTTTTGTTTTGTGAACGTTTTTATGTCGCTGTTGAAATTGCACAATGCCCAGAGTCGACTGCTGGCGCTTGCAAGAGTCAGCACAAGTTGGCAATGACGGTGAGGGCGGATGCTGCTGTCTGCCATTACACTATTGATTACTTCCTGTCAACCACAGACAAACGGAAGTCAGTAACGGATGTTGTTTTGTGGCCATTGGGGCAGGCGGTTCTACGGCTGTTGGCTGTTGCCTCAGCGCCTCATCGCCTCATCACCTCATCGCCTCACACGACCGACCGCCCGCCCCCCACTTGTCCGACCGTGGTTGGCTCTCATGGCTGCCTCAGTGCTCGGCTGCTTGCCACTCTGTGGCATGAAAGTGTTTAATATGCACACTGAGGTCAGTGGTGATGGCTGCCGACGCACAAATGTGCACATCTGCAAGTATCTACATTCTCGTATATGTATGTGTTCTACTGCGGTCTGTGGCTTTTATATGGTGGTCGAATCGGTGTTGTCTCTTATTGGGGGCTTGCGTTGGGGCTCTCAGTTGGCGTCGGCATTAGCGTTGGCGTTGGCTTTGGTGTTATTATGTACTCATGACAAATAATTCATTTCAACTGCCTGCCACACATTTCACTACACTTCACTCCACTCCACTCCATTCCACTTCACTCCAATCCACTCCACAATGCTACAGACTCATTATTTTTTGCTCGTTAGATTGTTGATTCCATTGCGGTCAAGTTGCGTTGCTTTTGCAACTATTAATTTATATTGGTTTGCCGGTCGTTCGGACCGAGTCGTTTACTTGCTTGGCTGGTGTTTTATTTGCCTCCGTCCTTTTTATGCTCTTTACGTTTGAGGTAATATGCCTGCATGACTTAAGCAGAAACTTTGCCACAGGCCACAGCAGACATTGTACATCTCATAATATTTATGCAATAAACTTTCTAAGCGATGAACCAAAACTTAATGTTCTGATCAGAATATTTTTGCCATATACTGAAATAAAAAGATAGGAATTTTTTATTCTAAGTGCTACCGTTGACTATGTAAGTTAGTCCCAGCCTAGCATCGATGGGTTGCGCAGAGATTATTTTAAGTGTGCATGCAAACACCGAAAGCAATTAGGAAACATTTCAATTATGAAACATCGGCAGGATTTTCCGAAAACAAAAACGCGCCACATATGATCTATTGACTGTGATCTATTTAGCATATCAAGACAAGAAGCGTTTTGGCTAGATGGGATAAAGCTGTATAATGCACCTAAGAATCTGAGTACTCGAGCAGGGTTTCTGTTAACACTCACACTCAAAACAGACAAATGCCAATATTACCAAGTCACAGGAATTGAACACAACCGCAACAGACAGAGGAGTAGCTTTGCACTTTTACACTAGTCAGCAGGTTTTCCATATGGCTTAAAATTGTTATGCTTACTTAAAATAAATGCCACTTGATGTATCAACATCTGACAGCTGTGTTATGTTTGACAGCCGAGTCGTGTGTAAAAGCAGCAAGAAGTGTGTGTAGTTTTCATGTCCGAAAAAGGTCAACGGCAGCATGTCAACTCGCGTAGGCTATAACAGCTGCGGTGCAGCCGAAGTGGAGGAAGACAAATTTTTCTTTGCTTCTGTTGCGAGGGAGGTGTGCGGATGCTTGGGGGACTTTCAACTGAAGTGCACTCACTCCAGGTCATTTATAAACTAAATGTGAATGTCAACAATAACGAGAGAAATGTTATTGATGCGATACAAGATTTCGCAATAAAAATTGCACACGAATTGAGGTCAGCGCGGAAAAGTGTTTACACTTGCCCCCCCACACTGCAATTGCTGCTGCTGTTATTGCTGCTCTGGCTGCTGCTGCTCCAGCTATTAAATTAACTTGGTTTACTCGCCAGCGCTCGGTTATTTGCCAATATTTATATTTATTATACAAGCACAGTACAAATATTTTTAACAATTATACAATCCTCATAGTACCAGCAAATATACAAAAAAAAGAAACACAAAAAAAACAAAAGAAAATAAACCAGAAACAAAATCGACCAAATGTAAACAAAGTGAAAGCAAAACAAAAGACGTGCAAACAGTGGGTACAGTGGGCACCATGGGTGCAATGGGAACAGTCATGCCAATGGCAATAAACAAATAACAATACAGCAAAGCCAAGCCAAGCCAAGCCAGGCCAAGCCAAGCAAGGCAAGGCAAGGCGAGTCATGTGTCATAAATAAATTAAATCGAACGCAATTCATTATGCCACAATTCCGTTTTGATTTAATAACGAACCAATTTGGTATGCAAGCATAACATTTCTTAAAAATAAAACAGGAATAACAACAACAACAACAAAAACAACAACGAAAACAAGTGGAAAACATAAAAACACAATAATTTTAAAAATACGCGCATAAGGCAATAATGTCAGCAGTGCATATGTGCGTGTGTGTGTGTATGTGTTAATGTTGATATCGGAGTGTGTGTGTGTGTGTGTGGGTGTACATAAGTACTGAGGACTGGCGCGTTTGCCACTCATATTGAAAAACCTGTCGCTGTCGTTTGCGTAGTCGAAGAACACGCGAACGTAAATTGAAAGGCAATTATCTCTAATTAAGTATGTACAAAGGATGTGAACACGTTGCAGGTAGACGCAAAGTGGCTGGCAGCCAGGCAGCCAAGCAGCCAAGCAGCGACTGCGGTTAAGTATACGCCATGTTTAATTAAGGCCAAACCCCCCACTTGGGCATTTTAAGCCGACTTCATTTGAATTCGATTAATTATACATTTGCGACACGATCGCAGGCACAACAAAGGCGCAAAAGTTTAGTGCCAGCAGTTATTACAAACTGAAACTTTAACAATACCATAATGATGACAACAACAACAACAACAACAACGAAAAGAACAATAACGACAACGACGATGACGACGACGACGACAACGAGAAGCACAACAGCATGACAGGCTCGTGGCGGACCATGTTGCCATGTATTTGCTAAGTATACAACAACAATAATGCAACAACAGCAATGCACAAGACTTCTTCTTGTTGTGCTACAAAAATAGTCAATATATAGTATATATATATATGTATGTATGTACGGACGTCAAAAGCAATCGGAGCCATCGCTAATGCCGCCGTCGCCGTCGCTGCCGTTGCCTTTGCCGTTGCCTTTGCCTTTGCTGCTGATGTAGTTCATGCAAATTATGCACAAAATTACAAGCCAAGCAATTTCCAATGGATATATAATACATACATATATATAAAATAAAAGCGAACGCACACACACACACACACACATACACTGCTTGGCTTAAATTTTATTAAAAGTTGGCGTAAATCTAAAAAAAATGACAACAGCGTCGTCTTACGCCCGTCCGACGTGTGATTCGGCCTTGCCTCCTAGGCGAAGGCGACGTAAGCCTCCGACGCACAGCAAATTGAAATGTAATTGCGCGCATTGGCAGCGTATGCCGTCGGGATCTTCTTCGCATGCATGGGCTGCTGTGCGGGGGTGTGCACGAGTGTGTATCAAATCCGATTCGCTGCCAGCGTCAGTGAAGCGTGGGCATTAATTTAAAGTAAACTTGCGTAGTGGCAGACGCAGCCGCGTTGGCAGCATTGGTGGCATTGGCAGCATTGCCAGCATTGGCAGCATCGGCAGCAGCGCCTGCAGCGGCTCCCCTCTAATTTGTGTTCATTAAGCAGGCGTTAAGGTATGTGCGCGCGTATTACGCGACTTTGACTTTTATTTATTGGTTGGCGTTTCTGCAGGTGTATGCGTGTGTGTGTGTGTGTGTGGGTGTTCTTTTTTTTTTTCTTCTTTTCTTTCTGCTTCTTCTGCTTTGTTTGCTTTTTTTGCGTAACATGATTTGGCAACACAAATAATTATACGTAATTCCTAGGTGACAAACAGAAATTTGCCAAACACATACTCAGACAGTAGCATGCGGCACGGCACGGCACGACACGACACGACACGACACAACTCGGTACGGCACGGCACGACATGACACAAGGCAGTAAACAGCAGCCAGCAGCATGTTGCTGTGCGTTGATTAATTTGCATATTTAGCGTGTTAGGTGTACCAAAAAAAAATACACACACACACACACAAACACACATAGGCAAACAAAAAACGTATACTAATAATAATAAAAGCAAAAAGCCAACAAGAAAAAAATGTTGTGTATATGTGTATATGCACATAACAAATATCAGTCTCGTTTTTGTGGCAGCACTCTAGCACGATTTGTGTTAGCCATGCCATTCAGCAACGAAGTAACGTCCAACACTGCCAAAGAAAAAGAAAAACAAAAAAAAGAAGGAAAAAACAACAAAACAAAAAATTAGATGCGCCTAATGCTAATCCCAATATAAATGAAAGAAATCTTAGGCAGCAAAGCTGCTAACATTCATAGTGTTGCGCAGCATTGGGGCGTGAATTAAAAGGTTCCCGGGGCCAGGCGAAGTCACAGAGTAACATGTTCATCAAATTGTAAACGCCAACTGTATTCCTTTAAAGACTGCGTAAGTGAATTTAAATGAGCTGCGAAATAATTTATGAATTTCGCATGCAAGTGAGCCATGGCTGCTTTGACTTAGGTGACACTTCACACATCACCTGTTTAATAGTTCATAGGTTGCGTGAATCTCTGCGAGTTAGTTTATTTTTATGTTGATCACTGATTGCTGAAGGGATGCAATGCTGTGATTTTTGCAGCCAAGCGGCCATCAGCCACTCATTCGTGAATTTGAACGTTGCCCAGCACTGATCAAGGTCTTCGCTTACAGCGGAATCACTTTGCTTCTAGTATTTGAACGTTCTTTAAGACAACAGTTAATTAATTGACTGCGGCAATGAGTTCGGTATGAGTTAATGCCAGCAATCAGCTGCCATATACTCATATCGATCGTTTCTTGCTTGGTGTTTCTATTCTATTTAATTTTTTTTAAATTTTTCCTTGCTGTTTTTGCAAATATGTGGAAACACGTCAGAACGTAGTTGAGTGCATTTGGCAGCAATCTAAACAATCCTGGCCACATGATAAAACATTGCAGAGCAAAGCAAAAATCACGCATGTCCGGTGTCGTGTCGGTCGTGTCGGTTGTGTCGGTTGTGTGTTGGCCGTGATAATGTCATGGCTACAATAACACTTGCCACGTTGCCCGCTTTCCTTTCCCTCTGGGCTGGGCGACATCTACTGGCGTGGTGGCCTTTGTTGACGCCAAGTTGTCAAACAATTTCACTTGTTTTCGGCATGTAAGTCAAAAGTTTTAATTACACTTCGGTTGCTATACCAGAAATTATGCTCTGGCGGTTACGTGAAGCGGAAGCTGCAAAGCCCAGCCACTGACTGTCGCGGAGTGAGACGTTGATTGGTTGCTTGCTTGCCTTTCATTGCGTCTCATCTCATCTGATCTCAGCTCAGCCTCGCCCCGTCTCGTCTCATCACGTTTGGTCGCGTCTCGTTTCATTCCGTTTCGTAACGTCAGTTGCCAATGAATGAGTGCAAAGAAAGGCAAATTCAACACGGAGTCAACCAGGCGGAGAGCAGACGACGCATTGCCAATTTCGCTCGTTTGTGGTTGTTGCTGTTGTTGTTATTGTTGTTGTTATTGTTGCTGCTACTACTGAATGCAAAGTAACGTATTTCGTATTTATTTGGCGACAAAGATTTATCACACAGCGCACAGACTGCCAGACCCTGTCCAAGTCCTACGTTCGTACGTACGTCGGTGCCGGTACGTTGATTCCTTTTCGACCAGCAACGCGCAACACGCGCGCTAGTTGCTACATGCCCCGTGCCCCGTGCCCCGTACCCCATGCCCGATGCTGCCGAAGTGAAAGCATACAGTAACCGTGCTCTGTCTGCCATTCGCTATTCTGTTCAGCTTTACTCTGCTCTGCTCAGCTCTGCTCTGTTCAGCTCAGCTCTGTTCAGCTTCGTTTTGTTCTGCTGCTCTGCTCTGCTCTGCACTGTTCTGTTTTGGTCTGTTTTGTTGGCGTTTGGTGAAGCTTTTGCTGTCGCGTTGATGATGAAGTGCGGCATTGTTTCGTTTTAATTGAAATTTCTTTGTTGGCACAGGCGCGGACTTGTTCGTGGACTCGGGGAAGGACGAGGGACGAGGGGCTCTATATGAGCTAACGAATGAAACGTGTGGCTTTTGTTGCAAGCAATCGCAACAACAATAGCGACAACAACAACAACAGCAACAACAGCAACAACGATAATAACAACGTTCGCAACAACGGAAAACAGCTATAATGACAACAACAACAAAATCAGCGACAGCAACAACCACAATAACGAGCACAACAACAATAATAACAACAACGAGTGACAATAACTTGACTTTTTATTGCTCTCGTTTGGCTGCCATAGTTACTGACTTTGTAACGCCAAAAGCGTCTCTATGCATGTAGGCAAATATCCGCACACACACACACACACACACACACACACACTTATGTATAATATATCTGCACATATACAACTACACTGGCGGGGAAAATTAAATGGCAATTTTAGTGTTCATATTAAACGTAAATCTCGACGTCTCATTTGCAACATTATTCGAATTTGTATTTTGTTAATTCGTTAGTTTTTTTTTATTATGTCTTCGATCTTTGCTCATAACTGTTCATGCCAGATGACGTTTTGATTTCGGCAAACACTTGCGAAAGTAAACTACTTTTACCCCACACATCTGCAACAAGTTGAAATGCTCTCAACGCCTAAACAAGTATTGGGCAACTGAGCTAGAAAACGTCGCTTCCTTAAAATTTAAGAAGTTCCGCTGCCCAATCGAAGCCCTTCAGCGTCGCTAAACGTCTGCCTACAACTTCTAAGCTGGAAGCTGTTGACTCTGTGCGGTAAATAAAAGTTTGGCCGTCTTAAGCTTCATGTCACATGCCAGACTTAATATAAAATATTGCTGCTTATATTTTGACCGGCAGTGTAGCTGAATGGAATGTGTATTCATAATTGCCAAACAGGCCTTATGAAATTTTGTGGCATAATGAAATGCATTTCGCTTGCTTCCTTTTTTTCTTTTTTGTCCATTTTTAATAAATGAAAATGTTGTCGTCTTTTGTTATTATTATTAACAATATTATTCATTTTGCTGTCCGCATATTTATTTTTGCTGTTTTTAATTTATTATTACATCACATGGCTATCGAATGTTTTCAGCCGCGTTCCGTTGCGGTACATTCCCTGCTCACGTATCGGCCACAATGTGGCCACGGGCCAGAAGTCGAACGTTGGCCAGACACAGACACAGACGCAGACAAAGATTTACGGTCCACCGTAAGCCCCATGCGAAGTATGTTAAATCATGCCAATGTCGTCGCTTGACGTAGGCTCCATTGCGTACCGCGACACACAATTTCTCATTCAACTTTGCAATGTGTATTCTGTTTGTGTATGTTATGCATGGAGCACAGCTCCGACGGTGTTGCCAAGTAAGACGCTGCTGTTGCCATGGCTGACGGCGACGCTGACTCTGACTCTGACTGCTAGTGCAGGCATGCGACCACGACACGAGAATAGAATGGCAGGACTCTCGAGTTCCCTTCAGGCACGCAATTTACACTCATTTATGTAAATTTCGCCACAACATTAACAACAACGAAATGAAGAGATTTTTCTTGTGCTGTTTATTAGCTTGCCAGCTGGGCTAAGTGGCCAGATATGGCTATGGCGATGGCGGTATGCGTGACTGTGCAGTCAGTCATAGGGGGCAGCAGCACTAGCAGCAGGAGCAACAGCAGGATAATAGGTCTGCTGCACGCGCACACGCCTGCTTGTGCATTCCGTGCTCGTGCGCACGGCAACTCATCTAAGTTTAATGTTGAAACCCCGGCGGACATAGTCTGACAGACGCACAAACGGACGGACAGACAATCCAACTGACAGAGCAACAGCAGTACTGCCAGAGAGAGAGAGAGAGGGGGAGAGAGAAGTGTAGAGTGGAGCACAAAGCACAGCTGAGCAACAAAAACAGTTGCCAAATAATTCTGTACTTTATGAAAACAAATTAGACGCCTCCACAGTCAGCACCAGTGCCAGTGCCACCTCCAGCGTCAGCGTCAGCGTCAGCGTCGGCGTCAGAGTCAACGTTAACAGGCGTAACCCGTGGCGCTGGTGTGCCCATGGAGTTAAGGGGACACAAGCATGCAAACTGAAAGCTTTGCGCATTGACACAGCAGCTGCAGCTGCGAGTTGAAATTGAAGCTGGAGCTGCAGTCAGTCAGTCAGGCAGTGCGCCTACTTGAAGGAGGCGCATAGGCGTGGCCTAGCGCCAAGAGCGGCGCAGCCCACTAACACTGACAGCAGCAGGCCACTTCAGTCAATGCGAAGGAGCACTGTGCTCTGTGCGCGCTCCTTGATGCTGTGATAAAGTGCTCTACGCATTAATCCTTTTTGCCGCCCAATGAATTATTCATTTCGAGTGGAAGTCGCCTCATCGGAAACGCCCGAACTCAAGTCGTTGCGTTGCACAATGAAGACGCAATGTGATGCGTTACGTTCTTTTTTTTATGCTCTTCTTGTTTTCCTCGTTCTGGTTGTTGTTGTTGTTGTTGTTGTTGTTATTGTTGCTATTTGTGCAGGTTGTCATTGTTGTGTGGGCAAGGGAGCGCGCGCTCGCGCGGATCTAACTGCATAACACAAACGGAAGCGGAAGACAATTCATTAAAATGAATGATTGCACAAAGGAGCAGCAGAGCGACAAACGACTGCCAAAGTGAAACGAAAGCATAAAAGCCAATATAGAAGCAACAGAAGAACAGAAGAAGCAGCAGAACAATAACAACATCAACAACAACAACAAATAGCAGCAGCAAAAATGTTAGTTGGGGGGAAAAACCAAAGTCTAGCAAGAATTTTTTAAGCTTATTTCAGCTGCCCAAGCTCCCAGTCCCGAACTCTCCCGCTGCCTGTTCAGCAGCCAGCTGCCGACTGTGGCAAAATATGAGCAAACATTTATCGTTTACCATTGACGTCTCATTCCCAGGTGTACAGCATGTCCACGCCGAAGAGCAGCCGCGGTAATGCCAGCCTCTTCGGCGGCACCAGCACCAATGGCAGCCACAGCGAGCAGACCAAGGAACGTTTACGTCGCATACCCAGCATCCAGCCCGGCCTACTCAACTGCGAGCAACTGATTAAGGAGGGCACTTACGGTCGCATCTATGCCGGCAAATTGGCCAACAAATGCGATGTGCTCATCAAGACCGTTGTCGATGGCGCCTCCTTGACCCAAGTCGCTTGTCTGCTCCAGGATGCATCCATGCTGATCGGTGTTAGCCATCAGCATGTGCTGTCACCATTGCTGGCTAATACCGAGCTACCAGGCCCACCGGAAATTGCATATCCATATCCGTCCAAGGGAAATTTGAAAATGTACGTACGCAATTGCAAAGTGCTCCATGCTCCATGACAGGGACAGGGACAGGGCAGGACAGACAGAACACAACTGCGCACCGGACACGACTGTGCGACTACATGAGAGACGGTGCTAATTACGTAATTGTTCTGTTCGCAGGTTCTTGCAAAAATCACGCGAACTCAACACACCGTTGAGCACACGACAGCTTGTGGAATTTGGACTGCATGTGACCAAGGCGGTTGCCTATTTGCACACCGTCGGCATTATACACAAGGACATTGCCACACGCAACTGCTTGTGAGTACATGCGAATTGGATTTCTTTATTAATATTTTTAAACACTACTTCACACACACACACACACACACACACCATATGCATACACACACACATTCGCATATATACAGCCTAGACGCCGAATGCCATGTACGTTTGTGTGATGGCGCTTTGTCACGTGATCTCTTCCCGAACGACTACAACTGCTTGGGCGACAACGAGAACCGTCCGCTCAAGTGGATGGCACTCGAGTCGCTGCAGAAGAAATACTATTCCACACAGACGGACATCTGGACACTGGGCGTGCTCTACTGGGAGCTGGTCACTTTGGCATTGAACCCCTTCGAGGAGGTTGACATATTCGAGCTTACTGCATATCTCACTGATGGTTTCCGCTTGGGCCAGCCCATTAACTGTCCCGATGAATTGTAAGTCAGCCAAAGTGCCACCTGCCTGCACCGCAATCCTTTACACAAACGTTTGCGTTTGTTTTGTTTTTTTCTTTTTTTGTGTATTTGCAGCTTCACGGTGATATCCTGCTGCTGGCTAGTCGATGCCAAGCAGCGTCCAACGCCTGCTCAGCTAATCGCTTATCTGCAGGACTTTCATGAGGATCTTGGTATGTATATCTAAGCAACTTATACTGCTGCTGCTCAAATACCGTATGACGACATCAAGTAGAGTGAAGTCAACGTAAATGGAAAATGAAGTGAAGTGAGTCCTTTTTTTTTTTTTTTGTGTTTTTGAAATCATAGAACTAAGTAATGAAAATGTTGATATTGTATGTGTACGTATTCGATATACTTATGCCTATGTGCATAAATGTATGTCCTTATATATCTATATATATGTGTGAATTACCTGTCAGACTTGCATCCTTAAAGCAAGATGCAGAACTACTCCCACACACTTGCCATGCGGGCGACACTAGACATTTTACGTTTAAGCTCAGCAAGGGCATATAGACGAACTTACACACTACGCACGGACTCATGCATATGCGTGTCCAGCCGTAGCCATACTTAAGTAGTTATCTGAATCTGAACAAGGATATTTTATATGTTTTAAGTAGTTAGAAAAGTACATGCACATGCATGTACGCCATATACGCGGTGCTCAATGAAAATTCTTAGTTGAACCAGCCAATTTGGGATGGCCGCATGGAACTTTTCCACGGTTTGTCCAGAGAGTAAACGAGACACAGCTCGGAGACGTTTGTCGACTAACCATTCCTCCAGCAGGCAGCTACCCTCCCCAGGCTTAGTTGAGTCGTCAACCAATTAACTGAAGGCACTCTGAGCTTAAGGACGCAAGGAAGCGATTATCTGGAAACGATAGACTAAATTTCTTAAGTCTTAGCTTATTAAATAATTATACAAAATGGTAATTTAAGGTTTATAAGCATCGGGAGTCGATTTATTGACACAGGAAAATGCTTTTGCTAAAAATTAATAATTGAATGTTAGCTTAAGATGTTTACATGTTATAAATAATGCCATTTGAGGGTAAACTCATGTCAATACTAGCTATGCGTTCTCCAAATACTCCGGCAAAGCGAAACTATAAGAATTGGTTTCAGTTGCTCCACTTTTACCTTATTCACTATGAACAGGTAGGAGTTCCTGTACTCATATCTAAAATGTGCAATATCTGCTAGAATACTATCATTTTTTTTTTACAAAATAGATTAATAGATCTAACCATAAAATAAAATAAACCAGTATTTTGATGTTCTAAGCTCAAGTCAGCTCTTTTAAAAATTGATCTAATATGACCTACCTGCAGCGCTGAGTAGCTCGTCTTAAGATAAATTTATAATCCCTCACCACAACTTTCGCTCTATTATTATGGTGCATCATATCAAATCTTTATGTGACCACTTTTCAAATTGTTGCTTTTTAATAGTCACAGTTGACTGGCATTTTATTGGATCATCAAAGATATTTCCTTGAATACAAACTAGTTAAATAGGCATAGCGTTCGCTCATCAGCTTTGAATGTTCATGTAAATCTGATTATTTGGAGATACGACATCTTAGATGTATATTTGATAAATAGTTACCTTGTGAAGCACACATTAAAGCGAAAATAGCAAAATAATTTACATGTTTTCTCTGTGGCTTTCATTTCCTAACTGAGCCTCAGTTTGGCTTATACATAAACTATACAATTGGCAATTTTTTCATGGGATACTTAAGATGGGAACTGTCCTAAGCGCTAAAAGGCAAACTAAACTGCGTCTAGCTAAGAATTTTTAATGGGACCCATGTACAAACATTTATATTTATATAAAAGTATTTACTGTATTAAATGATATATCGAGATATATATATATATCTACATATATATATATATATATATATTAAAAAAGAAACACAAAAACCAAAAGAAATAATAAATAAAGAAAACATATTTTTATTGAATGTGAATGAAATTAAGACAACTATTTGGAATTTTTTTTCTAGATGTTGTCCTTATTGTTATTATTAAATATTTTAGCTATAAACCGTAAAAGGTAAAAAAGTAGATCAAAAATCAATTTTTTTTTTTTTTTTCAGTTAAGTTTAAGTAATGTTAGAAAGTAAGCATAAGCAAAAGAAAGCAAAAGTAAGGAAAGCCTTTAAGTAATCTAAGAAGTATTTGAAGAAAGCTACATTTCGGCAACCAATTCATTAACTAAGGATTGACTTAGTTTGATTGGACTGTAAACGCTTGAGTTACGCTAGTCTGGGAAGAATTGCCATATTTTATGCATAATGCATATTGTCAAAGAATATGAAGTCATTTACGTTGCGTATTTAAGCACGATAAATTTAAGTAGTCGTCTATTCAAAAAGAAAAAAAAATTGAGAAAGTAAAGGAAAATGCATTCGCTGCGCTTAACTTTGTCTTTGTGTAAGTTAAAATGCATTTGTTCCACTCGCGCTTTGCAAAATAGAATTTTCCATTTAGAGATGAAAAGTCGTATACGTAAAAAGTGCACAGTAAATGCAATAAACGTTAAGAGCCGCCGTATAAAAGTTTTACTTATTTACAGCTGAGCATTCGAAAATATATGACTTTTTATGCTTCGATTTTATGGTTATGGTTATTTTGGTCACACACAGCATGGTATTCTTGAAATCTTTGCATCAATGACTTTTACTGCTGCATAGTCACAGTGCTGTAGCATGTTAACAGACCGTCCAGTTGAACATTGTAAGCATTGGAAGTCATGAGTGCAAAATCTCAGCTAGTGTTGCTTATATAGTTGACATGAAAGAGTATTACAGTAATTATAAGAACAACAAAACTCACACAGCCACACACACACACACACACACACACACACACACACACACCTGATTACTTGCAGTGAAATAATATAAGAAGAAAACAAGCATTCAACGTTTTAGCCAAATATTTTCACAATCTCAATTTGTATACTTTATATTCAATTGTTTATTTTAAATTTTCAAGTGCGCACAAGCACAAAAATTGCTGATGAAAACCAAGCATCATAGCAAAAAACAAAATAAGACAACAAAAAATAAGAAATAAAAAATAAAAAATACAGCAAAATGCAAACAATAGCAAATAGCACAATGAATGTGTGTACGTAAATGTACATGTGCGATTGTAAGAATCTCTAGACACACACGTACAACAGTTTCTTAGTTAATCTTTAATATATGTGGCTTGCAGCATTTGCAATTTCTGTATTTGTTTTTCATTTCATATGCTACTTCTTATTTTTGCACTAAACTTAATCGTAATTGGAATAGCAAACTATAGTCAACATAAACTTAATTATTAAATGCAAAAAAAAAAAAAATAAAAAAACAAAAACAAAAACTAAACAACAGCGGGTAAAAAAGCAACCACAAAGCCACAAAACTAAAATTCAGCACCTAAAAGTATGCACTCGAAAATTAAATTGTAATTAAATTACAAATTTACGCTACATACACATATGGTGACTATTGTGGCATACTTTTGGGCAGCACTCAAAAGAAACATTTACAACATTGCGAAAACCACAAAAAAAAAAAACAAAAACAACAACAAAAAGCAAAACAACAAACACAAACAGAAAATGTGTTTAGCAATTTGCTAACAGTATGGTTACGTAACGTAAAAACCCTCTCGTCCTGTGCAATTTCAGCTCAAAAACCAAAAAGTTTATAAAACATAAAACAAACAAACTCTTATCTAAACTTAAACTTATGCTTCTTAACTCAACTAAAAAAAAAAAATCAAAAGAAATACTCATAACTACTTGTATTACATAATTGTGATTGTGTCGATGTAGTCCTTTAATTTTAACAATAAGGCAAACTTAAACAATTCGAAATACAGTAACTAAACTCAAAGCAAACCGAAAGGTCAATAGTGTGCAAATAAAAATATTAAAACACTAAGTAACTTGTTGTCATTACATAAAAAGGCAAATAAACAAAAACCAAATTAAAATTAAAAATAAAATAAAGAGAAAAAAAGAAATACACAAGAAGAAAAATATAAAAATTGATGTCTGATCACGTGTTTCACATTTGTCATTAAAACTCAAACTCAAACTTAAGCAAAGCATATTACTTAAACAGAAAGCAAATCAAGATAAAAGCAAAATATCTAAATGTTTATTCGTGTATTTTTAAGCTAAAACTTACAAGAAAAAAAAACCAAAAAAAAAAAAAAAACACAATTGTCTGTCTATCTGTCTTAGACTTAATCTATGCGTAATTATTTGGTATTAAAACGTATTGTAAACTGGAATGCAAATAACGGTTAGAACAGGGCTAGGACCGCAACAATCCGATACGTCAATGGCAAAAGCAAATAGAGAAAGCAAAATTCAATGCAAAACAAAAGTAAAAATAAATAAATAAATAAATAAATACATATGTTCCTTTTTGAAACTTAAAACAAAAGCGTTTTTCATTTCCTTATTGGCATCATCGGCATTAAAGCAACGCAACTGTGGGCATTTACACAATTCATGTGTGTGCACACGTCTCAGGGGCGCGGGGCTGCTTGGCACTTCTTTGATTGCAAATGCTTACCCTGCTGCACAGTTATCAAAAAAAAAAAAAAAAAACGAATACAAAATAGAAAAAAAAAAAACCAACAAATTGCCAAATTGAAAAGCAATAAACCTGAAATCGTGCGCGTGCCGCCTGCTTTCCACAAGCTGACGCATACTCGATATGCCTCGCTCAGCCACTCAGCTATTCAGCCTCGCCGCAGTCAGTCAGTAGCTCAGCAGTCACTCGCTGGTGCCAGCAGGCAGCCACCCACGCGAGTACTCGAAGCGTTTTCCACTACTCTTTGGCTGTTATCGCATATTGCAAATCGCAACGGCTGCTGATAAGAAATAGGAAGAAGAAGCAGAAGTGCTCTCGCAAGTGTCGGGTATGTCGGCGGCGTGTGCACTATTGACTGACAGTTGTCAGCGCAAAGGGCGAAGGGTGAAGGATGAAGGGTGAAGGGCGAACAGCGAAGGATGAACGGTGAAGGATTGACACGCGTCGAACAGCCCTAGCGAATGCCAATAACATATATGAAAATAACCCAATAAACATTTCTTTCGTAAGTATTTAAAACGATTTTAAATCGAATTGTACACAAATTTACACAAAAAAATTTCAGTTTTGTTTTCGCATGATATTGCATTTATTTTTTTTCTCTGTGTAATGTTAAATATATTCTGCTTTTCATAATTTTTTCCCCCTTTTTTTTTGTTTTTATTTTGCAAATGTAAAATTTAAGCTGTATCAAAAAATTTACATTATATCCTAAATAAAATCAAATTATCGGTTTTTTTGCACTACACAAAAAAATTTTAATTCATTTAACGAAAAAAATCAGCCAACATTTTTGTTTTTTAAACTGTACTGTTGTGAATTTGGTATTTCAATAAATAATTTATTCTCATTAAAAAAAAAAAAAAACTAAATTATCTCTACACTCCGACTATAATGACTGTCGTCAGCAAATAAAACAAAAAGAAATAAAAAAATTTCAAAAAAAAGGTTGAAATTACAATATTTGTTGCATTATAATGTAAAGGTTTTATGCTTTTGGGGCATTTAATAAAATATTCACAATTTGTTTAGAGTGTGTCATTGACATTGCTCCATGAAACAATAACTAAAATATTATATAAACAATAGAGTGAAGTATAAAATATGTTTTACAATTTTTCTTTCATCGTCATCGAATTCATTATACTTTGAAACATATAGGAATACTTTTAGCAGTTTGCAATTGCCAGAGCGAAAACTTTTCTTATACCAGCAACAAAAATCTATTCCATAATTCTCCAATGTAACACGGATATTGGATATAACATTTTTTGGAAGGTTTTAACAAAGATTAGGTCTTAAAATATTCATGCGATGTTTTGAAAGTGTTGCCGAAAGTTATTCATGTAACTGTCTGCCCAACTATCTTTTTTATCTAACAATACATTCTGACTTATCAATTAATCTGAATGTCCCTCAATCTATCTACTTGCCTAGTTATCTAATCATCTACGTATCCAATATTGCACAAAAAGTGAAGCATTACAAAACAAGAATGCTTAGATTTTGTTTATATTTGTTTGTATATCATTTATAAATTTATTTATAATTTTATTTGTAAGCATTACTAAATGAATGAGTTGCTTTGTTGTTATTGCAAATTTAATGCTTCAACTCAAGCACGCTCAAGTACAAGCGAGGCGTGTTTAAACTCACGTCCACAGAGTCAAGTTGCTACGAATACGAGCTGGAGAAGTTAAAAATGCCGTATGCCACAATAGCGAAAATGACTTCACTTCACTGCAGTGTATGGCGGGCGGACAAAGGCGAATGAGTGGCACGAAGTCGAAAATCCAAACACTTACACAAAATTAAATTGCTGTTGTTTTTCTAATTTCAGCGCAGTTTGCCGACCACTCGTTTAGTTTCATGTCGAAAAGTTTCGTAATTGACAAATAACAACAAACCGAAATTTATTTAGTGTTCCAGTTTACCCGGCAACGCCTACGAGATAAAATCTGCTCTGCGTGGCGCTGCGTGGCTCTGCTCTGCTCAGCACTGCTCAGCTCTGCTCAAGACTTGTCAAATTCAAAGTTAAATGACGTAACTTTGCGTTTGTAACGCAACGAGTCGTACACACACTTACACACACACACTTACACACACACACTTACACACACACACTTACACACACACACTTACACACACACACACACACACAGTGCTGAAGAGAGGGTGGGGGGGTATGTTCGCTTTTGACACACGAACTGACTGTGCGAGCAAGTGAGTGCGGCTCGCTGCGGCAAGGAGGGAGGGAAGGTTAACACAACGCATTGCGCCTGCCTTCTGCCAGCCGTTGCCTTCTTTTCCTTTTGTGGCAATTACTGTCGCGTTGCCATGGTCTGCGTTTGTCTTTTGGCAAATGTTTGCATTTTAATTGAAATGCTTTGCAGATTTTTAGTGTCCAACATTGCGTAAATTTTTAATTATTACAGCCGGCAGATACATTTGCACGTCTAACCGTTTGATCATGTCGCTGCATATCGATTACAGCAGCCGTCCGCCAATAAAGCATTCTGTATCGGATGCGCTCAGTTGTGAAGGCAAATAAAAACGTACGCAAAGCGCCTTTCCATGCTGTACCGTACCGTACCGTAACCTACCTTGCCTTGCCATGCCGCGCCCCGTCGTCGTACCCTGCCGTACTCGGCTCAGTCCTGCTCTGCACTGCTCTGCTGTGCTGTGCTGTGCGATGTCGAACCCAAAAATATTTTTTCTACAATATTTGCGTTCAATCAAATGGAAAATTCATTTCGATAACCGAAACTGTTAAAATAACAATTTGATTTTTTGTTTGTCTGTAAATTAATTTTTGTTTCGCCGCAAATTTTTTATTTATAATTTTTATTTTTTTTTTCCTCTTTCACTGCGCTTGCAAAACTCACACGTAGCTACGTCATTATCATTATATATATATATATATATGTATGCATGAATATTTGTAGCTGATGTGTTTGGCTTTGTGTGCAAGTTATCATATGACAAATGATTTATATTTTTTTATTTCGTTGTTGCTGTTTTTTAAGTTTATTTAACAATATATGACGACACTAATGTGGTTTTCAATCAAATTTTTATTTTTTAAAACCGCGAATGCATATGTGACTTCATTTATAATCGAAAACTATAAAATCAAACAGAAACGATTATCCTTATTCACTTTTATTATTTCATTAGCTTAATTATGTCATTTCTGCTAATGGAATTAGCCATGAGCCATTATCACCCATGGCCAATCATAAATTAAACATTTTTACAAGAAGACTTTTTAAAAACAAAACAAAAAAATAACAACAACAACAGGTTAGTGACATATACGCGTTTAAATAAATATAATCCTTGCATAATGTTGCAAAAAAATTCAAGCTTTATAACTGATAAAATGCAATTCAGTGTTGCATTTTTAATTGTATTCCGTTAATAGGGATTAATTTTTAAGTCTTTTGCCCACATCGCCATTCACAGAGCCAACTATATCAATTGCTGCTTAAGCTCAAAGCCATTTTTATTGCCATTCAATCAATCATTTTTCCACTTTCATTTCAAAGCTTAACAGTTCCACAATACAATTAATTTTAATAAAGAAATAAATGCAATAAGCAAGAGATCGCTTTAAAATTTGTATGATTAAATCTGGCATATCCATCAGATAAATGACTTTTACAAAGAAGAACTTTTTTTGTTGGTTCATATTATATCTCATTACATAATTAATAAAAAAATATTTAAAAATAAAATTTATTAAATTTTTGATTGGGTGCAGGGTATTCTATAGCCAGCTGCAGCTGTAGCTATATATCTGCCTTTATAGGTTTTTCCACAATTGGCGCGAGTACACGACATTCTTCCTATACACTGTAATGATGTGCTTTACAAAATGCTTCTTTCTTGTGTTACATTAGCATTAATGAAGCTTCTGATGATTCGTAGTAGATAACCAACCACGCTGCTCGTATATTCAACAGTGTTTCAAAGCCTAATTATATTGCATTTCCAAGCTCAAGACAATAGAGTAGACCACAGTCGGCGCCGGTTTCTATTGTTTTAATGAAAGCAACCGACTACTTCAAACGCATTCAAGTGAAACGGTATCTTTGCCTATTGTATGCAATTAATTATTGATTCCTTGGAGTCATAACATTGAAGTGTCGTGTCATGTGCGGCCCACCTGTACCTGAGCAGCACCTTGGCTGGCAAGGGAAGGCAGCAAACTAAATTGAGAAGTTAAATAAAGTTTAACCTTATCGTTTATGTGTAAAATTTATTAGATTCGCAAACTCTGTGTGGGTGCCAGAAAAACGTTCGGCTTTTATTTGTCTATCAGCTCACAGCTTCAATTATACAGAACAAACGAAACTGCGTAGGCCAAATGCAAAGATTTCTGTTTGCATGCATTGTTTTTACAGTTGTTGTTGTTGTTGTTGTGGTGGTTGTGTTATCCTTGTTCGTGTTCTTGTTGGTAATTCCACTTTAGCTTGATTTTAGTCAACACACACACACAAACACACACACACTCGTCAATCTTCATCAGTGTACGGAAACTATGCGGTTGCCGCTGACCCCTGCCGCCCTGCCGCTCTGCCTGAAGTGGCTTACATGTGTTCGCATCGTTAGTGCAAGCGATGAAGCCATGGAGCCATGGAGCTTACTCAACAACGACCAACTATCCGAGTATGGAAGTACGTTGCAAATAAATTGGTAAAAGAAAATACAACAACAACAGCAACAACAACAACAACAAGCAGAAGAATGAAATGACGATTGGCAAAGTATTTGCATGCAATGATTGAAACGTTGCTCAGGTGTAAAGCAAACGAAAAGTTAAGAAACTATGCAAGCAAAAATAATAAACTAAATACAAACAAAAGACACAAAAAACAACAACAACAACAACAACAGCAACAACCACAACAAAATACATAACACAAAAACACGTAAACAAAATGCAATGAAAATAATTATTAAAAGTTTGCGCTGCTTTGTCACAATATAAAAACAAAAATAAATAAAGAAAGAATAAAGAGCAAAACTAATCCAATCGCATCGAATGCAATAACACAAAAATCCTGTAAATGTTTACAAATCCCTGACACCATCAAATCAAATCAATTTCAAATGCCATGGCTTGCTTGCTAAAATTCTAATTTTATTTTAATGTTTTTTGCTCTGACGCCTTGAACAAAAACCGAAAATGAACATTTACCAAACGATGTCACTCACTCGCCGTGACATGCAGCAGAGCAGCCGAAAATAACAGAAACCCAAAAACACATAGCAAAAACAAAAAAACACACAAGCAAAATACGAAAACCAAAAGAAAAGAAAAAAAAAAAGAAAAAAACAGATCTAAACTAAAAATCGCTTGCTAACAGCATAACAAAATAAACTACCCCCCTCATGCTGCGCGTTTGGCATATGCAGGCTATGGATACACATGCCCACATGCCCACATACCCACATACCCAGTGAACACCTATGCGCAGAGGAGGGTAGCAACAGCTTAAGCGTACCGCCTTTGCCTTTGCCTTTGCCTTTGCCGCTGCCGCTGCCTCTGACTGTGACTGTGTCTATGACTGTGTCTAGGACTGTGACTGTGACTGTGCCTGTGTGCCTTTACCGGTTGACGTTGACGTTGCCAGTTGGCAGTTGCCGGTTGCCAGTTGCCGGTTGCCTTTGCTGTTGCCGTTGCCGTTGCCGTTGCCGTTGCTAGTGTCAGCCGCAGTGTTCATGTATGTACGAAAATTCCGTGCAGCTGGTTTTGTTGTGACACTTCTAATGACAACACAACACATCACAACAGCCACAACAAAAACAATGCAGCAACAGCAGAATTTACAGGTCAGATTTATGCGCCCCCCACCCCCGGTCGACTTGAGCCACCCCACCTGCTGCTTCCTAATGCTGCAGTATCATCATCATCATCATCATCAGCAGCAACAGACCAATTCGTACGTACAACTGGCAATCCCCGCATTACACTCATCAGCCACTCATGCTCAGCCGTGGCTTTGGGCTTTGCGCTTTACGCTTTGGTCTCGGCACTGCGCGCTGCAAATGACATGCACTCACTTGCTGCCAAGAGCCACCCCAAGCCAGCCCAGGCCAGCGCACAGCGTACACGGTCAATCGCCCAATCACCCGATCGCCCACTGTGCCGTTAGCTGCTTAGACCGACAATGTCTATGACGTCTATGACGCTGACGCTGACGATGACGACGACGACGACGACCATCAGACCATCCGACCATCAGACCATCCGACCATCAGAACATCAGGCCATCAAACCATCAGAGATCAAGTTGAGCCGTGCCGAGGCAAGCGCACACATGACAGGCGTCTGATTTGTTTGTGTCATGCGCTGCTCTCGCTCGCTCGTAATTAAACTACCGATGACAGTTTCAAGCATCCCGTTGGCTTGGCAACACAGCCCACAGCCCACACAGCACACGAACACAGCTAACACAGACCACATGCGACACATACATTCACACACACAGACATAGACCCTCACATACAGCATACGACAGCCAAATACCCACATCCTGCGGCAAGGCTGCTCGGCCATGCCGTACCGTGCCATGCCATGCCAGATGCAAACATTTCGGTAACTTGCATACAGACGAAATACGATTAATTTTGCAAAAAACAAAAACCAAAAGCAAAAGCAAAAAAACCGAAAACCGAAAGCAGAAAGCAGCAAACAGAAAAAGAAAACGTGAAAAGAAGTGAAAAGCAAATAACTGTGCAAGTTAAAATTAACAGTGGCAAAATGCAAAGGATCCGCTGCTAAATATGCAAATGCCGCCTCACGCTTCGCTCAGAGCATTCACACACTTCGCTGATTATGGCTTGCCAGCTGGCAATGTGTCACCTTGACATTACACATAATTATGCTGTGCACTGCGAAATCATGTTGCGCAACAAATTGCACTAAATTAGACCTCAATACCGATGCGAGATGGCTGGATTAAAACGCTGCCATGTTGACAGACGACTCAGCACACCCTCCTGCCCCACACCAGGCCACGCCACGGCATGGCACGACACGGCACGGCACAGCTACAAGTAACATCAGGCATCCCCACCCGCACCCGACACCCCACAACCCCACAACCGCCAGCCGACACCTTTTCCAAGGCACTTGAATAACTTGGCTGTGTATTTATGACAATCGACGACACCGCAAGCAGCTGCCTGAGACAGAGAGTAAATGCAAAGGACCTCACTATCTAGTATTCGTCTCTGCTGCTGCCATATGAAACTCTTTCGCTGTTCTCGTTTTGAAGTCCTTTTTATAATATGGGAAGCAAACAGCAACTGATTGAAATTTAGAGACCCATCGAATCTTCTGAGTCTTCACATTTATAAGTTTGGCAATGGCACAGCATATTGAGTTGCTGGCTTGAACTGTCATAAATCAAAAAACAGCTTCAGCATCAGCATAGAGAAACTTCCTTTACAGGACATTGGGTTTATGCAGGCATTTAAGCAACGAATCGCCATTGTTTGATTTAAAAAAGCCAGGCAAACTTTTGCTTAAGCCGGACACTCGATGTTGACTTAGCGCAGCAGGCCTTCGGCAGGTGTGCCTCGCAATGATTTGCTGATCAATTGGCTTTTTTGGCGTGGCAGCGCAGTACTGCGCTGAATTCAATGACGACGAGCTTGTTGAATAATGCGAAACCAAATGCGAAGTTTACTAATTATATCAGACAACCAATCAGAGATGCGATGATAACAAATGACTTGAGGGCATTTTACAGGATTTAAGATATTATAACTTTTTGGAAAAGTAATAACAATAAGAAGCAGAGAGAAAATAAAAGAATCAGGGGCGCCAAAGTCGTAGTCGACTACACGACTACACTGACACGGTTGCCACGTTTGACTTTCAATTGTTGCTCGCTCGCTTTTGGGCTGCCTTTGAATCAAGTCAGTCAGCGCTCAACGCTCAACGCTCAACACTCAACAGCCAAAAGCAAATCCAAATTGCTTTCAGCGACGAAATGTGGCTTAATTGCTTTTCTCTGGCGGCGTATGCAAAGCTAACGTTGACAAACTTTGTCTCACACACACACACACACACACACACACACTTCCCTGCTGCATAATCTCAAAGTAGACAATTAAGGTTTTTGCTTGCTCTTCAACAAATTAAAAATAAAAGCAACAAAATCTACAAAAAAAAAAAAAAAAAAACAAACAAAATAGAATGCAAAAAAAAAAAAAAAAACAAAACAGAAAATTTATTAAGACAAAGTTTTCCACAGCGCACAGTGGGTTGCCCCAAAGCATATCGTATTGCTTTCAATATAACGCTCGATAATACCTTAAACGTAATTTGTCACCTTGGGCGACATAAGCGAAACAAACACCTGAAACACCAAAGCATCTGAGCAGCCAAGCATCTGAGCATCGAAACAGTCAAGCAGTCAAGCAGCATAGCAATGGGAGCAGCAGCCTTGGCATCCTTCGTGCTTGCCGCCATTTTGCCTATGTCTAAAAATAAACAATAAATTTTAATCACTAAGGACAACACGAAAAGCCATTACCTGCGTACGTGTCGCCACTGTGTGTGCGTTGTAAAATGCCAAAATCTATGCAAGACACACTCGCACACACACACACGCACAGACGCACGCATAGAGCATGAAACACATAGCAACCCGTCACATTGCGGCACTACTTTGCACAGCAGCAGCCTGGCCCCGGGAGCCGCTGACTGTAACAAGTTGCCTTGCCTTTTACAAACTTCTTCTTTAATGAGGCGTCGACAACATTTTTAATTAACACCTGCCGTGTTGTAGCTTTGCTTTACGCGAGCGCCAACAGCCAACAGCTACAGCAACAACAACAACAACAGCCAACACCAAAGCAAAAGCATCGCCACAAGCGTCTGTGGGTGACGTTGTCGTTGACGTCGCTGCCGCTGCCTCTGCCGCTGTCGCTGTTGCTGTTGCTGTTGCTGTCGCGGCAGTAGTGTGCGCTTGGCTGCTTATTTTAAATGTATAATGAAATGCCTTTGCACACAGCTACGCAAGACTTAAAAATTAATGCCACATTTGTTACACTGACATTTAGTTTGCTGTAATGACGACAACATTTGTGTTCTAGTGGACACACTCACATACACACAAGCGCAGACAGTCTTTGATATCATCAGACGTTTGTCTATGCTGCGCCGCCTTAAAGTAGGCAACACTTTATCAAAGGCAACACGCTCAACGCCTGCAGGCACAGCCAACTTTCGCAAGCAAACAAAAGCGAAAATGCCCAAGTTCTTTCTTTGCTTTATCATATGTTTTTTTCTACAACAATTTTCCTTTTTTTTATGTGTTTCGTTTCCTTTTTTTTGTTTTTTTTTTGTTTTCTGTAAGCAAACATCTTAACCCATTTACTTGGCTTCCTCATACCATTTTCAATGTCGCATGCATGTGCGGCCCCAATGCGTCGGCACTCACGAGCCAGGGCGCACAAACATTGGCTGCTGCTGCTGCTTAGGCAATAAAACAAAGCTCAGCTATCGTAGCTCAGCTTAATTGTATGGGCACAAAATACACATATACACACACACACACGCACACACACACACGTAGCCATAGTCATAGTCAACATTCGATTGCAACTTACGCAGGCGAACGCAAGCGAACTCAGACCACACTGCCCCGCTATGGAGGAACAATGCGTGGAAATGTATCTATAGACGCATGTATGGGGTATGTGTGTGTGTATGTGTGTGTGTGTGTGTGTGTATGGAACTAGTATTGTGTAAGTGTTTCTAAACAAGCACAAAGTCATGTTTCAACAGATGTAGTCTGGCTTTGTTTGCTGTTTTTGCTCTTTGTTATTGTTTTGCCACTAACATCGACGCTGTTGTTGTTGCGGCTGCTGTTACTGTTATTATTATTGTTGTTGTTGTTGTGATGACTGCTACTCCTGCTACTGCTGCTGATGCTGCTACTGCTACTGCATATATATTGCCGTCTGTCGTTCTAATTGTTTTTGTGTTTTATTGTTCGAAATGAGCCGCGTTTAGTTGTTGCTAAACTCTGACTGCACATTAAAGCAATTGCGAACGTTTATGAACTGATTTAATACAGCATAAACGTTACAAAGTTTTCCACATGCAGTAGCAGCAGCAGCAGCAGCAGCCAAGGCAGCAAAGGCAGCCGAGGCAGCGACAAGGCACAGTGGCAGTGGCAGTGGCAATGGCATTAGCAGCGCTTCGAATTCCAAGAAGGGCGTCTGAATGGGCCTAAAGTACACACACACACACACACACACACACACACACACACGCATATACCCCAAACAGCATACATGCATGTACACAATGTAACAAATATGCTGAAGAGGAACTGACTGCATATGATACCCATAGATGCTCGCATATTTCGTACATAGGCACACATGTAGCACACGCTGACGCTGACCCCCGCTGCCCGCTGCCCGCTGCCGGCTGGTGGAGAGTGCGTCGCTCATCGACTGATTCCGCAGCACTTTAACCGAAATTAATTCGACTCATACTCTGCGCACCTTCATCTGCACATGGATGGGCGCAAAACTGCTTTGCTCACTCGGCTGCACAACTCGCTTTCCGTTGCTGCGAGCGTTGAAACTGACGCGGCTGTGTGCGGGCATGGGCAAGTGCGGAGTATGCAGCAATTACATGCGCAAGTAGGCATGTGTGGACAGACAGTCCACGCGTGTAAGTGTCTGTGGTGTGTGTGTCTGTGGTGTGTGTGTCTGTGGTGTGTGTGTGGTGTGTGTGTGTGTGGCCATGTTTGCGGATTCCATTGTATGTACACACGCATATGCTCAACTGATAAGCGCAGTCGCAGCTCCTACCTCAGCACCAATGCACCAAGGCTCCAGCGAAATAAAGTCTTTAAGCCACAATTTCAAATTGTTTACACTTTTCCGACTATTGTCCATGCAGCACACGAAGAACGCTTTAAATACTGTGTAATGCCCTTGACATCTGCTGCCAACTAAAATAAACTCAAGTAACCATTCGTTAAAGCAGAAGAGCTACTCAATGTGCAAGACCTCCAAAGCCACATGCAGATCTCTTGCAGTTTAGCAGGGAACCTCTTCCCAACTCCAACATACAGGCAGGCAACTCCTTGTGCTTAAAGCATATTTACTAAGCCTCGCTACGTTGTACTTCTATTGAGAAGCGCGCCAGTGTTGAGCAATAAATTGCTGCCGAAATGCAAATCATGTACAGTCCGCAGCTAAGCTCAACGTGGAGTCATGTGCATTTTGATCTCCCTGCAATGCATTTTCATATTGAACTTTCATGCGTTTTTCTACTGCTGCAAATAAATATACATAAATCCTTATAGCGCAAAAGAAGTGAAAAATATTTAGGGGATGCCCAAAAATTAAATTGAAATTAGTTGCAAATATAGAAAGAAAACCAGGCGCCTGCCTAACAACTTTGAGTTAAGGAATGCTTTGCTTTTACTGTGAGCCTGTCGTCAGGTTTGCTGTGACACACACACATACATATAAAGTAAGTTCTCATATGGATTCTTTCACTAGTTAGGCATGTGTCTGCATTGGTACAATCGCAGCGGCATAGAAATTCAATGATTCATGCGAATGGCTTCTGTTGCTGTCGACAGTCCCAGTGACGGTCAGTCTGGGAGCACGTTCTCATCGTCTCTCAGCTCTGGCGCAGCTCATGGATGCAGAAATTTGCACAACGGGTTTTATTGGACAAATTAATTTTTACTTTGGGTTTGCTTAGTTTTTGTGTTTGTTGGTTTTTTTTTCTTTTATTTTGATAACCCAACGCATAGGATTGCTTGCATTGCCCCCCTGCCCCTATGGTTTTTAAATTCAACGGTACAGAAATTCGCTTTGTGTTTACCTTAAGCGTACGCTTTGCTCTTGTCTTCTTCCGGCGGATGCTGTGTGCGTTTCCGGCATGAGCGCACCGCACTCATACAAACCAACTTCAGCTTCAGCTTCAGCTTTAGCTCCTGCGTCGTTGTTTCAATGCAATATTGACAGACGCGCGTACTCACACACACACACACACACACACACACGCATACAGATACAGACACACAGAAACTGTTCTAGTAGAGAATAGCACAAAACACAAAGCGAAACCTATTTAAGACAATTTCAAATCCAATTACAGCACAAGGAAAAGCATTTTCTTAAGCTTTTCCATGATGTCGTATTTCATTCGGTTTTGCTTTTTTGACGCACTTCTTTTGTTGTTTCAATTTCATTTTGTTTACGCAGAGAAATTACTTTGCACCCCGCTGTTAACAATTTTTCCTTTGCCATGCTTTACTTTACTTTATTTTACTTTGCCTTTTCCATTTCCCTTGCCTTGCCTTTGCCTTTGCTGTTGCCTTGCCTTGCCATGCCATGCCTTGACGATATTGTGCGTCTGACAAACTGAGCCGCTGCTGTTGCTGCTGCTGCTCCTGCCACTGCCACTGCCGTTTCCGTTTTACTTGAAATCAAGCAAACACACTTCCGCTCTTTTGTTGCGTATGCTTCAAATTGTCTTCAGCAACAGCAACAATAGCAACACCAGCAGCAGCAGCAGCAGCAACAGCAGCAGGAGCAAAATGAAAAGTTTAAAAAAGGCACAAAAAAACAACACAGAAAACGAAGAAAAAAAAAACAATAAATAAAAACTGCAGAACTAAACGTTGACAAACCTTCAGGTGTTCCTACATACTCGTATACGACTGCAGCTTGCAACTGAAACTAACAGCAGGAATTTTCCTTTTTATTTTTTTTATTTTTTTTTGTACTTGTTTGTTTTTCTGCTTGTTCAGTTTTTTTTTTTTTAACATTTTTTTGTTTTTGGTTTTTTGTTTTCGTTTTTTTTTTGTTTTTGTACTTTAAAACCTTCATTAAGTCTTGCCTTGCGAACTTTGGCATTGCCTTCAAACGACGAGAATGCATTGAAGATAATGGCAAATTATGATTATCCTGGCACTTTCGAACTTTCGCAATTCGTTAGAACTCGCGTGCATCGCATAAAAGTTTCTCAGCAAAGTTTCCTGCTTGTCTAATCTGCTGCGTTTCTGCATGTAACTTACCTGCCTGCCTGCTTGGCTGCCTACCTGTGCCCTCCCACGCCTCCCTACAGCCGCCAAATGCACACGCACTCGAATTAGCTACGAGGCTTATATGCGCAATTAGTGGCATCGCTTGGCGACACATCGCGATTGCCGCTCAACTGCTTCAACCTCAATGCGCTCAGATTTCTTAAGCTTCTTTTCTCAAATATCATTTATTTTTTCCCTTTTTCTTATACCCTGCATCAAAATATGGTAAAGGGCATATTAGAGTTGTGCAAATGTATGTAACAGGCAGAAAGAGGCGTGGCAGACAACACAAAGTATTAATATTCTTGATCAGCATCGAAAGACGAGTTGATCTAGCCATGTTCGTCTGTCTCTCTGTCCTTCTATATAAACAAGTGGATCTCGGAAACGATTGTATCTACAATGAACAAATTTGCAGCGAAGACTCTCCTAATCCATAGACATAACGAGTTTTCTTTACTTGTTCGATATTCAACCTATAACATATAGCTGACATAGGAACGATCGGCCGAAAAATGACTTTTACTAAGAAAAACTTCTTTGTTTCTTCAGATCGTTACATATGCAGAATATTAAAGCGAAAAAAAAACTTTTCACATTTTGCATTAGGTACAGGGTATTCTATAGTCGTATGCGCCCGACTATAGTCTCTGCCTTTCTAGTCTTTTTTTTCTGTGCATGCACAAATGCATTTTGGTTTTCATATTTCACATTTATTGCCTTTTTGCTTTATATGAGCGACTGTACATGTGACTGACTGTGTGTGTGTGTGCGTATGATGTGTGTTTGCGTGGGTGTGAGTGTGTGTGCGTGAGTGTGCGTCTGTGCTGTTTTTAAACTTTATTTGATTGTTGCGAACTTCCATTAAAATACAATTCACAAAAAAAACAACAAGAAAAGGCAGCCAACGGGTGCAGGGCGAGCGGCACTTGGTCTTGGGGGGGGGGCAGAGTCTTAAGTGAAATTAAGTGCTGAAATGAAAATGTGCACATCAAAGTGAAAGTAAAGTTGTTGAAATTGCATTTTTACGCACCTCTGAGCAGACGTTTTGCAATATGCCAAGGGTGCTGCGCCAAGCTGAAAACACTTGGCGGCATCGCAGAAAACACGAGTCAAGCTGAGCCGAGCTGAGCTGAACTGAACTGAACAGAACTGAACAGAGCTGAGCAGAGCTGAGCAGAGCAGAGCAGAGCTGAGCATCGACAGTTGTGTCGGCAACGCTGCCTGCTACTGTCAAGGCAACAGCAAGCAACAACAAGCAACAACAATTCAATGACAAATAAAAAAGAAAGCAACGGTTTTGCTTCGGTCGCCACAAAGTCTACATGTCCTGTAAACAGAGCAATCCTTGTGCTTATCAAACACATGCAAACTTAGTTGCCAATATCACATCATAACTTCCTGACGGCGACGGTAACCAGGCAGCAAAGCCATGAACACACACATTCAGAGGACAACATGACAGGCAGCACACGTCACACGTCAAAGCGAACATCTGGGCAGTGCGCACCTCCGCTGAGCGCAACACAGCAGCAGTCTGCATTCAGCGCTGCGCATTGAAGTGAGCCTCACTGAGCCGCCCGACTCAGCAGTGAGCCATGCGGCAATGGGTAAAACGACGCTAACTGACGTATCACTGAAGTGCGTAGCACAGTAGCAAGCCTCACAGCAGTAGGCTTCACAGTAGTGCATAAGTGCCGCCGCAGTGAGCATCCATAACGTAGCACATTACATGACATGGAAGAGCTAACTGCACAGGTAATCATTGTCACATGCACACACACACACACACACACACACACACACACACATGCATATGCATGTGTACTTCAGGCTAATGGAAGCGAAGCCAAAGTCAGCGTCATGCAACGTCGCTTGTACTGCAGTCAGTGTTTCGCCACAACTTTGTTTCCCTCTTGCCTCTGCTGCCGAGATATTTCTCTTTTTATACCCTCTATCACAAAATAGTAAAGGGTCTATTAGAGTGGTGCAGACGTATGTAACATTCAGAAAGAGACGTGGCAGACTCCACAAAACATCGAAAGGCGAGTCGATATAGCCATGTCCGTCTGTCCATCTGTCTGTCTGTGCATATGCTAATTGAAATAACCATTCTAACTCTGGTATATGAAATTGCCTTTGGCATGACTTGTAGACTGCCTTACTGTGAGGACCTTTCGGTTGTATGCCAAACAACGGAGCTTCTCCTTGTAGCTCGGCACACTTGGCGCAATAAAAAGTTAGAATGAAATGAAAATTTATAAAAGTGAAAAGAATGAAATTAAGAAGTAACCTCATTTAAGCACTCCTTGACTTCCAACTATCCTCCCTAGGAACGACAGAAACTGTAAATGTATAAAAAGCAAAGTACAGTAGAAACTCTTGGCCCCAAAGGTTGCTGGAAGCATTAATTGTTGTACGCTACCAGAAAACTTTTATCTGCGAGTCGATGCAGCTCGTTAATCGGTTAATGCAGGCACTCAACAACTTAGCCAAACTGAAGGGTATACAAACAGCATGTGAACTCTATTAAAACAAAAATCATAAACAAGAAAAAAGAAACCAACCAAAAAACGCAAAATTGTACTTACTGACTGCGTACGTTAAATGCTAGCGACTTGTAACAACTTTTGATAAATAAATAAATACAAGATGTGAAAAGTTGAACTTTGTTTAAATACCGACACAAGGCGACGGCGCGACGCACAAAAGCATGCTACACAATTTGTCGCTGCAAGACGAGCCAAGCATTGCGGCAGCGAAAATTGCGATTGTGGTGCGTTTATAAGCGCAAAATACGCTTACGCACATACAGCAAACACTCGCATGTGTGAGTGTGTGTGCACATGGTATGAGTGTACAAGTAAAGGCATGCATCAAATAAATCAGCAACAGAACGAGATGAAGTCAGCCGACAGTTGAGTTGCGTTTCGTTGCTTTGCGTTGAACTGACTGCCGTGTCCTGAGTGCCGAGTGAAGTTATTTGAGAGACGCGTATGCCAACAGCTGCTGGCTAGAATCAGATGCAGAGCTGGGCAGGGCAGGACAGAGCAGGGTAGTTAGGCAACACCAGCAGCAGCAGCAGAAGCAGCAGCAGTTATGCATTTTACGCATGATGTAGTTGAACTGCTAAAAAGAAAACGAAGTCGAAGCAAAGGAACACAAGACTAAAAAACAAACACCGCAGCAAAACGAGAATATTTTCTATACCATGTACTACACAGCATAAGGGGGTCAATTTTCTTTGATTTCATGCCACTTGTTAATTTTAAAATAAAAGCATATTGAAAATGCGAACGAGTGCGACAGCGAGTGCGAGTGTGAGTGTGAGTGCGAGCGAGAGCATGACGAGGGTGGCAACTGGTCTTTAAAATATTAACAAGCCGTGTCGCGCAGGGCGTCGAATAGGAGGAGGCGGGGCAGGGGTCGGCAGTAATAGAGCATTTTCGTTAATGGCTGGATGGCTGGTTGATGGCCGGGAGCGGGGAGCGGGAAGCGGGCAGCAATGGGCTGTGGACATACTATGGGTGGTTGATTTGTTTGGGTCGCTGTCGCCTGCGCGTTGAATATGGCGCAAATGAATTTATTAAATATTTCTTCTCTTTTTTCATCCTGTTTTCTATTTTATTTTGCTGTTTTTCTTTTTTTTGTTTTTTTCTTGTTTGTTTTTTTTTTTTTTTTTTTTTGCATTTTCCGCATTTAAATAGCGAAAAAAGTAAACAAACTGGAAATAAAAAGTTTTGCTGTCGCTAATGACATCGCGCGCGTACAACGGCATTTAAGCGGCATGCGGCACACGGAATGTGGCAGAGGGCAGGGAGGGGGCAGCAGGCATGGTGACTGAGGCACGGGCCTCGTTGCTGCTATTGCCACGGCAATTGCTGCAAATCCATACGCTTGACAGCACTCGAATGCGTTAAGAAACTTTGCATAAAATCAAAAATTCTTTTCAATATATATAAAAGAAAACAAAATCAAAACAAAATATTGAAAATTACAAAAAAACAAATAACTGACGCCCTGCACCGTGCATGCGTCCATTGGCAGCCAATTAAAATACCTTCTGCGAATTGTGTTAATTGTTCGGCAGCGAGTTTTTCCTTTACAGTTTCGGATTCCGTGAGCATCAGCACATTTTCCGCAGCCCTATGAAATACCATAACTAATTATGGCCGACAGCAGGTGGTAAATGTTTAGCGCCAAGCGCTGACACACACACACACACATACACACACACACACGCACATAGCCAGGCATTAGATAGTTGAGCCATGGCAGGCGCCAGTTATGATTAACAAAGTTAATTTAAAGGGGGCACAGCAAAAGGTTGCCGCAGACCCATCCGTCAGCCAGAGGCCTTTCTTTCCTTTGTGACCATGCTCAGTGTGTCCGCGTGTCCGCATGTCTGTCCGTCTGTCCGTCTGCCTGTCTGTCTGCGTGTCTGTCTGTCTGTTCGTCAGCAGAGCGCTCGCACTCAGTAATTTTTTATAAGCTAATTAAAGCAAAATCAGTTCGCATGCAAGCAACACGCAACGCAAGTCACCGCAAGTTGATGTTTCACTTATCCCACTCCATGTGGCACGTCGACCGCCTAAACGGGTTTCCACAACATATACACACACACACACACACACACACACACAGAACAACACAATACGGCACGGTACGGCACGGCACAGCAAGGCACGGCACGCACTCACTCAAATGCCACTCGAAGCACTCACGGCAGCACTCGAGTTGAAGGCATCAAGTGTTTGGCATATTATGTTTTACAATTTTAATTTTAATATCACAAACACAAATACCCTGCTCTGCTTAGCAAGTGGCAGGCCATCTTGCCTGCGATGCGCCACTTGCCACTTGCCACTTGCCACACCTAACCTTAGGTTCGCCTTAGTCAGGCCAACGCAAGCGCATCGGGGCTTCGATGAAACCCAAGCCACACTTGCTGTTCTTTCGTTTCTTTTGCTGTGTTGTTGTTGTTTTGTTGTTGTTTTTTGGTTTTTTCGATTTTTTAATTTATTTTATTTCACTCGTGTAGATAAACGTGAGTTATGCTAAACAACTGCGTACATGTGTTTTTCATTAACGTAGATACATGGGTACAGCATGTGGCAGCCTGTGCATGTGTGCTCATGTATGTCTGAATGAGTCTACATAAGCAGACGAGTGCTGTTCGTTGAATTTGTGTTAATAGTTTCGGATATAAGCAGTAGTGATGTGCATAGTCAAGCTTTGCTGCTTAACAGCGTCTCATATTCATATCAGCGGCCTGAACGTTCATACGAGCAGACGTTGCTTACTCACAGAATATATGTATGTGCACAACAAAGTTGCTATTATCCAAATGCAGAAAAGCAGTCGGCATCGACCACCAGCAGCAACAGCGTTGACCTTAACATATGCCTAGGAGGATGACGTCTTTGTAAGTGAAGCAACTTGGGGTTCAACTTTCATATTCACTGCATATTAAATTGAACAAGTCGGACCCACGAACATCCAAACCATATATCGTCATATAAATAAAGGGTGTTTTTTTTTAACTTTCTTTTAAAATTTGCCGCTTGTGTGGATCAGTTTGACAACTGTTGCACCGGAGTATATAGCAAATTGTGTAAATTTCGAAAGTAATGCATCGACATAATTGTCATATCGAAAGGAACCTTGTATCATTTTCGCAGCAGGCTCTTGAGACATCCGCTCACACACAAGAAAGCTCTGTCTGATATGCTTTATGGGCAGCTGCAAACTTGCTGCAAACAAAAAAAAAAGCAAAATAAACAATTGGCAGAAAACAAACGTCTCAACGAAGCCCATGCCATGAGCAATGGGCAATGATTGTCCTGTGTTTTACTTTTTTTGAACGTTGTGCATTTACCTTAAAAAAGCAAAGCGTATTAACTGGTAAGCCAACGGTATGTGCTCAGGAACTACATTCGCTTTGAGGCAATGTAAACTGCAGAATATTTGTCTGTTGCCGCCTACATTTTTTCGACACTTATTGCTCTCAACGCATTTGTGGCACTTGAGCCATTGTTGCTTTTATTTTTGCTTTTAGGCCAGCAGCGGCCACATAAAGATTTAACTGGCCACAAAAAAAAAAAAACCTGAACCGCATAAGCGTAAGTGCATAAAAGGTAGGCGAATAAAACTTGCCTGCTTTTTACTGTCATTCCTGGCCATTGCTGGCCATGCTCCATCTTCCATTGTCCAAGTGCTTTGCGCTGAGAGCACATGAAAGGTTTTTTCCCAGAGCCGCCACAAAGCGAATTAAAATTGTAATTCTATGCAATGGGCAGGGGGGCACTTCTGGCATTTGACGCACATACACACACATACACGTGCATATGCATATGCCTATGGGCTGTTGGGCAGTCAGCGAATAAATTTTTGCCAAAATATTTATGTTGTCAATTAAAAGGCGCATATACTCACTCGTATCGATTTCGCTGTGTTTCTATGCACGCGGTATGATGAGAAGAGCGTTTCTGTTTAAGCCGCGTTAATGTTTCTGACATAATGCGAGGCAAATGCGAAATGGGGAAATGCAAAGCATAAAGCGGCAAACCGCCTGCACATAATTTGGCTTTGTTTCGCAGCGCAGCTAATTAGTCATTATGCTGCAGTGCAATGGGAATCCTGACTGCGAACAGCATTCACACAATAATGTTGGAATTGGCAGTGACACGCAGAGTGACTGACGGTGACATTGACGTGTATACAAAAATAGGTACAATGTAGTTCCGAGAAGCGAGCAACTAAACTCTGTTTTTCTATTTTCTATTTTCCATGCATGCAACAAACAACAACAACAACAACAAAATAGGAATGACTATTCGCAACAACGAAGCTCATTACTGCGCCACATTGTACATTGTTTCGCTTGATCTTTTGCAGAGGTTTTCCAGGAACTTTGCTGCAAATAGCGCATTAAATGGAAAACACGGCTTTGGCTGTTTGCGTGGCTCGCATGCTTATTTGGAAAAGTCGCATCCACGTACAATTCGCATTGCAACAATACTGAGAACGCATCTACGTACTTGTAGTTGCTCGTAATGGCGCATTATGGCATCATTTGGCATCATTTGGCATCATTAGCCAATTAAATTTAGCGCAGCTTAGTGTTCGCAGAAAAATAAGTCAATTTGCATTTATTTTGCTAACAAGTGAAGACAAGCGGCTTTCATAGTTCTGTTCTGCTTTTTTATTCCCCCCCATCCACTGACTGGAGCCCCTGAGCTGGCTTGCATATCTGAGACTCTGCGGCTCTGAGGCTCCTGTGCGGCGAAACTGTTGCTTATCTTCAAGAGGCAAAGCTGCTCGCTTGCTTGCCAAGCCAGTACATGGCTCAAGTTAACGAAGGACCCTCGTTCGGTGCGCCTGTCTGCTCGGTGCGCCCGTTCGCCCGTTGCTGCGCTGCTTACGTCAACAATCAACATTAAAATACTGAAATCAGTAGCTACTTAGGTATAGGTAGGGTATATGTGCATGGATAAAATACTCGTAGCACTCGAAGCCGTAGCAAAATGGTTTTGAAATTAATTTCGTTTTTTTTTTTTTCCTGTTTATGTTTCTGTTTCTGCTGGTGTTTTTCTGCTATTTTTTTTCAGTTTTCTATTGTTGTTGTTGTTGTTGTTGCTCTGGCATTTAAATCACGCTTGAGTGCAGCAACAATAACAACAACAACAACAGCA